>JAZHYW010038732.1:0-189803 GCA_037355805.1 Ixodes ricinus | reverse complement strand
CAAGCACCGGTTCAGCTGGATTTATGTTTAAGCATAGTGCAACAGTAGTGAAATGCTTGGAGGAACTATTCATTATTTGATTAAAAAATATTCAGCCAAAACCACTATTCGCTTTGAACCCTAAATCCACTATTTGCACATGACTACATCATAAATCAAATGTGGAAAGTCAGAGTTACACAGAATGCATATTTGCTCAGCCTCTATACAGGGTGTTCTTTTTTAACCTTTCAGATTTGTTTTGAAAAATCCGTGAAAGCTAGACTAATGCAATTTGTGCAGGTGAGTTATACGACCAAAAGGACATAGTATAGAAAGATAGTCGCAACTATTAGTCGACTAGTTAAGAAATTTGTTAATTAACCTTTTAATTAGTGCAAATAGACATATAGTTCCAACTAGAAACTTGCTGAGCATCATCGAAAACCACTAAATCAACTATTTTTAGAAGGATATATAATGCCGAGGCAGCATTTTACGGCGTTCTGTAGAAACGCTTTATTTGGACACGTTTCTAGATTTCGGTTTCTTATCGGAGAAAATCTTTGTGCCCGCGGTCCTGCTCCTTGGTGGTTGCGGCGCGAAGCCACCCCCTCGCCTTTCTCGTAGCATGGAGGGAAGTAGGGCGCACGTGTGTTGCGCGTCTCAGCCACTGGGGAGCAGGACCGCGGGCGCGTAGATGCGCTCCGATAAGAAACCGAAATCTAGAAAGACATCCAAATGGAAAGATTTTACAGAACGCCGTAAAATGCTGCACCGGCATTATATCCTTCTAAAAGAGTTGATTTAGTGGTTTGTGATGATGTTCAGCAAGTTTCTAATTGTAACTATAGTTCTACTTGTAATAATTAAAAAGTTAATTTACAAATTTTACTTAATTAGCCGACTGATAGTTGCGACTATCTCCCTAAGCTATGTCCCCCTGGCCGTATAACTCACCTGCACAAACCACATAAGTGTAGCTTTCACACTTTTTTAAACAAATCTGAAAGGTTACAAAAAACTTTTTTGGCCTTTCCACTTTAATGAAGACCAGCGAAGCTGTACTATGGTGGGAATGAAGTAATGGCCGGCCGCAAGTCGGCAAGCCAGAGTGGAAAGGCTTGAAAGGTTGCGCCATCTATGAGTGACGGCGGCAAGCGGACAACCAGTAAACACAACACTCTGGACAGCTACCGCCATCTATGAGCGACGGCGGCAACCAGAGTTTTGTGTCGACATTTCTCTGCGGGGGACACGATCCTGGGGAAACTAGCCCTTAACAGCTCCGCTGTAATAACACCCTGTATATGTGTGTATGTTTATTTTAATTTTAGGTTGTCTGCACACAGACAGACTGATATTTGTAAAAAAAAATTTAATTAATGAGGATAAACTTATGGTTCCAATTAAAAAGACTTTGAACATCATGAAAAGCTACCAAGTCAGTCAGTCTTAGACATTTTGGCCATGTGGGAAGTGTGGTGGTATGCTAAAGGTACTGCTTATGCAACAGGAGCAAGACTGCACATTTTTGTTTACTCTTATCATCTGCGTTTTCACACTGCCAGCTTTGTGCCTGTCGCACAAGTGGTAAATTTACCGCTCTGCCGTGCTTCCCACAGTCTCCAAGTCTTTCTGAAATTTACTGATCTAGTGGGCCACATGTTTATTACATTTGAGTCATATGTTTATTACATTTGAGTCATATGTTTATTCACACTAATTAGAAAGTTAATTAACAAATTTTAGTTCCTTATTCGACTTGTCGTGATGACAGCCGCCTAAATTATGTCCCCCTGGCTGTATAGCTCACCCGCCCAGACCGCGGTACTGAAGCTTTCGCGGCTTTCTTTAAAAAAATCTGAAAAGCCTAGAACAAAAAACCTGTACGTACATAGGTAGGTACAGATTGCACAACATATATCTTCCCATTGATTTGAGCGGGAAAACTTGCCACCCTGTGGCACAGGCCTTGCCAGTGTCCCTTCTTCCCGTCACGTGACATCGGTGCCTAAATCGGTCCTCACCGGGGACGTCAGCTGGGACAACCAAGTCCCCTTCGAGCACGGCCAGGCCAAACTTGCGCAGCCTCCGGGAGACCACCTTGTTCCAGATGTAGCTTTGGTAGCCGTGGATGTACATGAGTCGCACATTCCTGGGTATCTGTAAAAGACCGGTTGTTGCACTCACTTCGCGGAACTTTCACCCGGTGCTGGTACAGCAATATAGTCGGAACGCATGCCGGTGCGGTGTGAAGCCTGATGTGTTCATATTAAAATTCGAACATAGAATCTTTTTCTGAACTGCTTCGTTCATTTTTCGTGTATTGTGTTCAGAATCAAAACTGATAAACTACTGCGTTAACGTCCTCTCACAAATTAGGTCAAAAACTAGCTCCAGAGGGCACCCAGACATACTACCTAAACAATGCAGGTTTTTATATCAAATGCAGATATAAGCCATCAATTACTCACGAAATACAGCCAAGTCAACCTAGCGACATCACTGCCAAAGAAACAATCAAAAGTATCAATGTGACTGCTGATTCTGACACTTCCTAAGCTAAAAGCTGAGCCATCCACATACTCTATATAGTATAAACACCAACTGCATCTACAGAGAGTAACATAGCACAAAGTGATTATAACTTTTTCAGCATTTTTCATTGCAAAGTTGAAAGGCTCTCATCAATGTTGACAGCATAAACGATGGAATGTGTCTATGTGTCTATGTAGGGCACCAGTTTTAGGTGGCCACAACTGGCCGTTGCGACAAAAGGTCGATGCGGTAGAGTCTGAGCTTCTTGTGCGCAGTTTACATGCGGCGATTTTGCTCCTAGACCGGTGCAATTCACGCTGCCGCGGGTCTCTGGCCAGCCGCAGCAGCAGAGCAGTGTGGCTTCAGAAGGTTAGACATTTTCTCGCGGCGTTAGAGTGGCAGCGTCTGCGCTGGCCACTCACAGCGCAGCAGAGATCCGTGTGACAGGAGGAGAATCATGGCGGGAAAGCTTGCGCATAGGATGGCGTTTTCATGTTTTTCAAGCAGACGGCATGCAGAAAGTATGCAAGCGACTAGTTTGCGGTTTTCTTGAGTTCAGCTTTTTTGCTTCATCAGTCGCGTCGGAACTGTTAGGGAGATTGGGGAGGGGATTGTTCTCCCCTTCCTCTGAATATCTTGCGAGGAATCCCTGAAACGTTCGGGCATATCCTAGTTTGGGGCCAAATGCCCTTCCCTCCCCTCTCCTCCTTACTATTCCAACACCGCTGGCCTTGGAAATGTGCTTGCAAGGTCAAGTTTCCCCTTCCTCTTCCTTTTTGTGTCAGAACCTGTCCTTATTGGCATTTGTGAGACTTTTCGTGTTTAGTGTTTGATGAGAGTTTCTTGCGTCGTGTTTTGCCCTCTCATGAACACATATCTCCATTTCGGAGGCAGCCATATTTGTTAGAATCTTTCCAACCAAGGTTGTTCATCTTCAACCTTTGCAGCAACAAACTTTAAAAAATAGATAAAAAAAAACGAACTCTTATTTTTTTGCATTTTAAATGGTTATTTTGTTTTAATAAAATAAAATTAAAGGAGAAACAGAAATCTAAGGCATTCAGATTGTTATTGGATACCGCTGAAATTCATTGTGCACGTCAGCTTGCTGCAAGCAACGTTGGGCATCGAAGCCGCAGAAAACGCTGGCGGGTGGTGCATGTGAAATGATACGTTGCGATCTGTGCCGCAGCGCCACTAGCGGCAGCGATTTCGGCCGCAGAACCGCTGCATGTGAAACACGCGTTAGGGTGCCCGAGTGACAGATTTGAGAACCATAAGAGAAGCTTCGATGTAGTATCCAACCAATAAAATGTCCGCCAGTACCGAGAGCAGGGCGCAGACAAAGGCCTTGGGTCCGTTCTTCAGCAGCCCCTGGAGCAGGAGGCCTTCGATGGAGCCCTTGTGTTGCAGCAGGGACAGAGCCTTGAGGGCATCCCCAGACCGTGCCCACTCTTCACGGCACGCACTCAGCTGGGCATTGCCTGACCAGACACGGAGATACACACTCTCTCACTCCTTAACAGTTGTAGAGGGACCAGAATAAAAATTAGAACCAGGTAATGCACTGATAATATATGACAATTATGTTAAAAGCACCTGTATTGAGAAGTTAATTTGCTACAATGGAACCTCTCTATAGGAAAGACTGATGTAGTAGATACAGTGCTTTCTTTTTAGGCTTTACAATTTTGTTTAAAAGAAGCCGTGAAAGCTACACTAATGCAGCTTGTGCAGGCTAGTTGTATGGCCAGGGGAGAGAATATAGGGGGCTAATTGTCACGATAAGTCGGCTACTTAACTAAAATATGTTAATTAACTTTTTAATTAATAAAAAGAAACATGGTTCCAATCAGCAACTTGCTGAGGGTCATCGAAAACCACTAAGCCAGTCAATTTTAGAGTCTTGGAGCACGTGGGAAGCATGGTGGAGAGCCAATGTTATCACTCATGCAGCGGGAGCAAGGCTACTGGCACCATACGTGCCTGCGCAGTTTTTCAGTCTCTTATCTTACGCGTTTTCTCACTGCCAGCCTTGTGCCTGTTGCATGAAACATAAATTTTGCACAAAACTGAACTTCCCACATGCACAAATTCTTTCGAAAAGTGACTGATCTAGTGGTTTTTGATGATGATCACCAAGTTTCTAATTGGAACCCTATACGAAAAACGGCGAGTGTGCAGTCTCGCTGGTGGATTTCGATCATCATGAAAATTACTTGAGACCGTAGTAAAAGATCGGAAATTTAGTAGAAGAAAAAGGACACGGGGAAAGGAACCTCTCGCAGTGCCCTTTTTCGTCAACTAAGTTTCCCATCTTTTACACACAGTCTTGGGTAAATTTCAACATGAAACTCTTCAAAAATATAAAAAGCGAATTAACAAATTGTAGTTAATTGTTCCAGTTATCACGGCAGTTAGCCCCCATATTAAGTCCCCTGGTTGCATAACTCAGCTTCACCGACTGCATTAGTGTGGCTTTCACTGTTTATTTAAAACAAATCTGTAATGCACTAAAAAAATATGCTTTGTAGGTATACAGTGAGGAAGAGTTGAGGGGCCCTTGTCATACTGGTACAGATGTATGAAGTACTGATATAATGAAGATAATAATGGAGTGAAGGTTTTTTTTTAAAAAACTGAGCAGAAAACTGAGGAGAAAAAAATACTGCATAAAAACATTGATTTTGAAAAATTACATATTTACATCGATCTACATTCAGAGAGTATTCCCAGAAATTTTCACTAGTTTACGCTGCATAGGATATTTTTTATCAATTATTTTCTGTCCACTCAAGGTAAAGAAAGGTAGGGTTTAGAGCTCTTTGAACACATTTTTCTCGTTCCACTTTTTGGTATAAATTCCATTTTAGTCAATCTATCGTTTGGTAATGGCAATACAGGGAAGGTTCGTTCTTCACTTTTCCTGACTGAAATTTAATAAGGAATGCGCCTATGGAGTTTGTTTGTCACTTTACGAATGTCTTTTATAAAAAATGTTGACATTTTGTCGGAGACACAGAAGACCAAAAAGTTGACCAATTTTGCAGAAGAGAAAATTGATAGAAATCAATGACTTTTTCCAAAAAGCTTTCCATAGGCGCACCTCCTAGGCATTCTGCTACATATCTAGCGAATAAAAATCTTGAATATTGTGATAGTTTTCCGACGATAGATTAACTAAACAATGTAGGGGTGTTGCTGATAGAAGCTGCCCTAATTTCCTTTCCACTTAACTGACAGACCTGAAATTTTGTTATGCACCCCTAGCATGACCACCAGCCTACTCCTGTAAATTTCATTAATTTTAAGCCAAGGGTTCAAAAAGTTGACATCTCCCAGGGGTGTCTCTCCTTAACAAGAATCCACCCGAAAGTTGGAGATAATCGCAACAAAATGAAGATGAGCGCTCGTTAGGTCCAACAGCAGAATTGCAGAAGGTACACAAGGTAGAGTAGGCTCTTGCTTGGCCTTTGTTTGATCCAACAAAATGGCATGCTCGTGGTCATCCATTCTTGTTCTTGCCGAAAAAAAACAAATTCGTTGATACAAAATGCATGCTGCAGCAGCAAAGCCACCATGATGGCAGCTGATGTGGCATGAAGGGAAGGCACATCTAGGGGTCTGACACAACTTCTAATTTTCACTTTCTCATCTTTCGCCAAGTTCACTTTGCACCGGCAGTGTCGCATCAAGCCTCACTGCTTTGCACCAGAGCACGCATGTCAAGCTTCATTGCTTTGTACCAAAGTACACGCGTAAAGGTGCTCAAAGAAGCGGCTGATGCAGTGGAACTTCTCGGTTAGCTCGGTGGACTAAAACGTTTGTTGGGGTGGGTGCTTGATACATTCTTCGCTTATATTTTAAAGTTTTCAGAAGTAGGAAGTATGCACTTAATGTCAAATGAGCGTATAGCACAGAGACGTTTAGCCATATATTTCGAGTTTAGCACCTTGGGAAGAAGTGAAGACTCTTAGTGAAACATTGGCTGACACTCCGAGGCTTCCAACCCTTTCTGGGTGGAAGCAGCTGAACATTGGAAGAAAGGAGAGAGAGATAAGAAAAGATAAATGACTGCTTGACTACCAACTATTTATGGAATCCTCTTCTACTAGTGTGGTTCCTTTTCTTCTGCTTTTTCTTTATTAATCCTTTTGTTGTCCCCTCCCTCCTTTATCTACTGAGCAAGAGGATTGGTGCCCTGCAGGAACAGTTTTAAGGCGAAAGCCTTACTTGTCTCATTGAGTGAAAAACTGTAGAAAAAGCCGATAAAAATATGATTGAGCGGCAAGCACTGCTCAATGGGCGACCCTACTTGTCCCATTACCTTGGCGTCGTCCTTGCGGTCGTCCTAGACCTCTAGGACGACCTCACTTGTCACATTACGTGAAAAACAAGCGGCGGCGTCCTGCCCGAAAGATGGCCATAAACATATGTCATCAAGCATCATCAGCATGATATCATCAAGCGTCATCATAAGTCATCAGTGTGACGTCACTGCCGGAGCGCCGTGTGCAAAAGGTGCGCTTCGGACTTCATCTGTGCTCGTTGCATGCTTCGTGCGATGGACTGTGAGGCGATCGCGTCTACATCTACGGCCTTGACATCGACAGCAGCGTCTACATCTACGGCGGCTTCTGCAGGCAAACGTGGTCGCCCATGCAAATACGCACAGCCTCCTTAAGTGTCCTTCTCCAGGCATCAACCTAGATGTCATCCCCTAGGCAGCATCCTTGAGGTCGTCCTAGACGCTGTCCTCCAAGCATCGTTCTCAAAGTCGTCCTATAGGTGGCGTCCTAGAGGTCATTGTCAGCGTCGTCCTAGACGCCATCCTTGGCGTCGATCTCTAGGACGTTGTCCTAAACTTTAATAGGAGTATGTGCAGAAACATTACTCGAAAACATTTCTCCCATAGGACTATAATGCTTTCACCTTCCCATACATAAGCAGTCTTAAGTGTACTCCTGTCATTTTTTTCTTTATGCTGCAAGGTGATTGAAGGGGAACTCATGCAGTCATCTTCTTCTTCTTCTATAGCAAGGGCCTCCAACATCTCCCGTGCAATCATGTTTTTGCGGTGTCCTAGGATGTGAACTTGCTTGAGGTTTGCTTTGCATTTGCATGATTGAAAATGGGCAGCTAGATGCCCCAGTGCCGTCAGGTTTTTAAGGCTGGCTGTATGTTCTCATGCCCAGTCGTTTATACATCGTCCCGTTTGTCCGATGTAGCAGTGCCCAAATGTCAACAGTATGTTGTAAAAGACTTCCTTTTCACACAAAACACAGTTTGTGTTTTGTGTCTGGTGCCATACTGATATTTCTTATTGGTCTGTGCCTGGTTGATCTTGTGGCACGTTGTATATGCCTTATTGGGGGCCGAGCACAAAACTTGTTTGTTTTGCCGGCTCACCATCTTTTAATTTATGGGTGACCCCATGAATTTATGGGACCACTGTGAAGGGTTTCATCGATTTCTTTTTTGTATGCTCATTTCTATCACTCATCCTCTTGACGGTGTGGCAAATTCGCTCACATATGGAGGCCAGTGATAGTCTTCGATACCCAACTTCGTAAAGCTTAGAAATGTGTGTTTCAAAGCTTTGTTTGACTTGGTGTGGACAGGTCCTTTTTAGGCCTGCTGAAAGAGCGATGATAACCTCTCTTTGCTTGACATTTTCTTAAATTTTCCTGTTAGGCTTCGCGTTCAGCTGCGCCGACGCTTTCACGACACACGAGGACCAACGTCGGGACAACACCCCTTTATTTCCCAACCCGATATGGCCGCCACGAACCCGCACTCTCCTTTCTTCCCGCTCATACCCCCCGAGAGCTGGCACCCTCTTGTGTCTCCTCCGGGAATTCCAAGAGGGACCATTTGCGCCTGCTCTGGGCGTCATTCAGAGACTGGGGAGTCCACACGTGGCTCCGGTCGTCGCCCCCGCCACATGCTCCTTACATCCCGATTCATAAGGAAGAAATCCTCTCCCCAATTGCACTTGGTATTTTCAACAAACATGTCCTGCTTGAAACTCCAAAGTCAAGTAAAGGAATCTAATGGATTTCTTGATGGAGTCTTATAGGTGAAGGTGAGTCCTATGCAGCTTTTCTGGAATTGTTTTATGATGGTATCTAGGCATTCATCAGCTTTTTCATCGACTTCTGTGGTACATTAAATGAGAAAATCATCCATGTATCCAAAGATAACCGCTATTCGTGGGTCTTTTATGACCTCTTGGATGAATGTTTCATACATAGCAAAACAAAACTTCGCATAGATGCGGAGCCACTTGGGAACTAATGCATACGCAACACTTTTGCACATATTGATGATCTTGGTGTGCCACTACCGTTGCTGACAGGAAGAACCGATTTCCAAGATGTCTAAGCTCATACCTGCTGCATTTTGGAACTTTGAAAGTTCTTGTTTCTTGATGGTGGATTTAAGAACTTGTGTGAGGCTTGTGTGCAGAATCAGGGGCGGATGCAGGAACTCCCTGAGGGGGGGTCAGGTGTTGGTCAGCGTACCATTTGTTTAGGAACCCCCTCTCCCTCGTTTCACGCCCTAAAATTTACACATGCAGAAATCAAGAGGGGGTCAGGACATCCGGACCCCCATCTAAATCTGCCCCTGTGCAGAATGGATGTGCTGTACATCAATAGAAAACCCAGAAGTGATAAGGTTCCCTTGTTCTTGAAGAAAGGCTATCACTTGTTCTGAGTTTGGTCTCTGGAAGGGTCTTCTATCCATACTTTGGAGAGTCGTTGGTCCAAAAACTTCAATCCGCATGCTTGCCAAGTGGTTCATTCCAATACAATAGCCTGGGATGGAACTCCTTCTTTGGGAGTTTTGGGTGAAAAGAACACAGACAGTTGGTAATTATTTGCTGCTTTGATCTTCGTGCTGAGACTGGCTCGTTGATTTTCGTCCATCAATTTGAGGATAGGTTATTTTGCTGCTTTGGTTTGTTTTTTATCCACAGGAATAAAATTTTTGTTTATTCCCTAGTGGGCTTTTTCTCCATACATATTTTATGTAAGAGTCACAAACCCTTCTTCCTTGTCTGAAATGCGTAAATTGAGTTGATTGCTCTTCAACTCTCGAATGATGTGTCTAAAGTTCACCTTTGCCTGGGCCTAATGTTTTAGGCTACCAAAGGCTTGAATTCCCTCATCAATAAAGGGAAACTGTTTCTGCAGGGCACCAATTCTCTTGCTCAGTAGATATAACAGGAAGGGGACAACAAAAGGATTAATGAGGAAAAAGCAGAAGAAAAGGAACAACATTAGGAGAAGAGGAGGATTCCATAAATAGTTGGTAGTCCAGCAGTCAGTTGTCTTTTCTTATCTCCTTCCTTTCAATATTCAGCTGGTTCCACCCGAAATGAATAACCAAATAGCTCAGCTCATTCCCCTTGTAAGCTTCCAATCCTTCTTAACTTCTTCCTGCCGACTTCAGGTACCTTTGCCATTTGCTTGGTAAAGCCTTTTCAGTGTTTACTTCTCTGAAATTCATTACCATTTTTCAGCTTCATTTTGGCAGCCAAATTGCATTAGTATCTTTCTGTTTTTATATTAAGGTACAATAAACTTTGCAAATCTTAAGGTACCAGTTTGATTTACAGAGGATTGAATTCCATGAGCTCCACACGAGAAAGACAAGGTTGCTTTTTGTGAGCCTCGAAATCAAAAGGCAGTTGCGTCTCAACCAATCCTCTAAATTACAAAATAATGCTTCATCTCAAGTGTAGATACATGTCCAACATTAGCAACAATTGAAGCGTGGCCAATAATCAGACTGTTCCAAGTCAGGACGGTTTAAAGCACGAAACTTGACAGGTGGCCTAGTGTGGCCGAGAGTACCGAAAGTATGGCATGAAAAAAGTGGAAAAAAAAAAAAAAAGAAACAGGCTCTAGACACTGTGCAGAGTATAACACAGAACCATAGGGCAGTTACGTTGGTGGATTTTTATAGGTGCATTTCGCGTTTTCGGAGTTTATTTATCGTGAAATTCTGAGGGTGTTTTTCCAGAGTTTATTTTTCGCTAAAAACTCTGGGTTTATCTGCGTTTAATTTTGTTAGATTCCCAATTATTTAAAATTCTGAGTTTATTTTACTGTGCTTTTATATTTCAAGATAAAAAAAAATAAAGAAGTCCAGGTATTATGACTTGTTGTCCTGAAGGAACCTCGACGTCCAAAACGTCAAACCCCTTTTGCCAGTAGTTCTAGACTTCAAAGGAAACTGGAGTGGCATCTCCTCAGGACCACTGAACCTGTGCTCTTATAAAGTTTATTTATAAAACACTGTTTTTTTGCCTTTTTTTTGTCAGTGTGGCCTCCAAATTCTGAGTTTTTTTCGGATTTATCCGAAAACACAGTACCCCAGTTATAAGTGACCAGACCGTATAGATACGCTAACCCATAGTCAACACGGTAAGCCTCCGAAAAAGTGTTCTGTCGTTGGCTTGTAGTTATGAATGGTAGGCTGCACAGAACCTACACACGAGGCAGTGGACAAAACTGCAGGGCGGAGCAGCCGCCTGCTTCACCCACCTCCTTCCCTGGGCTTGAGCACCAGGTGCACTGCAGCTTCGTAGTTTCCCTTGAGGAGTTCCCTGCCAGGCAGAGAGGTGCCAAGATGAGAGTGTGTTAACAGATTAGCTTCTATGCAAAATGCATAGCAAATTGCTGGGCAATTGCACTGCATGTGAAACGGGTGGTTTCAGCCTGACTCCTCTGTGATTGACGTCTATGCTTTCGGCGCTCTTCATCAGTTAGTTTAGTGACTTGCTTAACACGTGGCATGTACACTCTATAGCAATTCCTGGAATGGAGATACCGGCACCAACCCGGGTTTTAAACCCCTGGCGCTCTTCCAGAACCCTCCATAGCCGCGGATGTTTCTCCGATGACACCCAACCACCATCTGGCGGGCGATCAATGGGTCATAAGTGATTGAGCAATCACCAGCCAGTCAGCGTCGAGCGAGCATGGTCTCGGGTGTGACGGCATGCCTGAGCCAGCCAATCGGCGTCGAGCTAGGGGTGTGTGACGTCATCACCTGGTTCAGCCAATCAGCATCGCGTTAAATCGGTAGCCCAACTTTTCGGCTTCATAAATTTCCAGAACCACCCTGACGAGACAAAGCATGTTTCACATGAAAAACACTGTAGGCAGGAATGGTACCCTAAGACACACAACGAAAGGAACGGTGCCTGACCGTCCAATCTCCTGCGTGGACACCGACGTCGTCCCAAATCTTTGCGTCCCGTAGTAGTTGATGAAGCCCTTCTCCGATAAAGACTGGACGGCCTCTTCAATGTCACCTCTGCTGCCGACGACATCTCTGAGAAAAAATGAAGTCGGGTTGAAAGACTCCCCAGCAATGAAGACAAGTAACAATCACACTTCACGAACCAGCACTCTTCTAATCACAAATGAGGAAACAAGCCTCACCGTAGAATAATGGCAAAGCGGTTTCCCAGCAGGTCTCCCAGCTTGATGCCCTTCTCTTCATAGCTGAAATAATAGCAACATTGACCTCTTTTGGTCAGAAGGTAATGTGTTAAAAGAAATATTTGGATGAAAACTAAAGACATTCGTGCTCACTGTACAACTACTGCAGTCGGTGAGTAACTGTCGTCAACTTTCGTGGGTGCAAAAACGTTTATGCAGAAAATTATTCCGTACAGTGACAGTGTGAAGTAGACACCAACCAATTTTCCGGACGCCAATAATTCGGCCTTGTTCAATATTTCGAACCTAAAGGAGGAACCCTGACCTGCCTGATAGAAATAGTGCATATCCACGACCAATGTTTCGGACAGCCTGAAGTCCGAAAGTTAAATTTTCTGACAAAATCATCGCGAGCGATCAGCGGGAGCACCACCGAGATTCTATGTTGAATGCACGTGGATTGGCTTGGTTTGGCAGCGCCACTTGAGTACTGCTAAGTCCTACCACTAGGCGACGCTATGCTATGGCTTTTTTTTCTCTAGCTGCACATTATTATCATCATTATTGTTACCATTTTTCTTTGTTCACTCGCCATTCTGCAGTCGTGGACTTGCGCCTCTCATTTCATCTCGGTGAATCGTTTTTCGGACTACGCTGGCTTGGATGTCCACGGCCCCATCTGTTCTTTCGCTGCCGCGAAATGTCGTTAAGAAGTGCGGAAAGTACTCGACCATAACACTAGAAAAAAAAGCAGCGATTATCAACTTAATAGAAAGTGGCCGAATGCAAGCGGAGGCGTAACCTGAAGCAAGGCACTATCGACGGCTTTTTCTTAAGCCCACTTAGACATAATAAAGGCAAGTTTTTTAATCTACTGATTTTTCAGACTGCTCTTTTACTCGGACGTTTTTCCGATCCTTGCGAAGTCCAAAAGATTGGTTCGCGATTGTACTACTATACTTTCTCAAACATAATGGTAGCTTCAATTTCTTTTTAATTTTGTGCCTAAGAGTCGGTTTTTGCATTATTATCAAATAACCATACAATTATTATGCAAGCGACATATACCTCCTTAGATACTTGATATGAGAACTATTGAATCTGGATCCAAATCCACCAAGACAGACAAACGTAAATCTGTGGACCTTAAAAATTGATGTCTGACCTGACGTTGCCGATTACCAGTGCCCAATTGCGCTTGTTGAGCCCTAGCAGATTCCGTGCTGGCACTCGATACACAGATACCAGCTGGCACGTCTTGCCACGCTTGTCCTTGGTGCCCGCGTAGGCAAAGCATGAAGGCTTGAACCTGCAAAGATTTTTAAAAAAGAAAAACATTTTTTTTTTGTTCACTGTGGTTATTTAGTGTTCAGAATGAACACTCTAAATATCTCCACAACACGGTCCAGTCATTTTCAAAAAAGAAATACCAAGCTCATGCAACTTTATTCACGAGAACATAGCCAATACCTCTGAATGGTTAGGATGTTTGGCAAAAGAATTAAAGCAGAGAAAATCCGAGGCCATCAAATTCATTCAACTGTCTCCAACCTCTTTGAATGAACTGACTGCCACAACTATAGGCTCATAGCAGTCCTGGAGGATCAAAGCCTGTTTTAGACCTAATGGTAAACAGTTCAACATCTTGCCCTCTTTGCTGAAGTCGGCACCCCCAAAAAGGATGCACCGAGGGATCAGGAACGAAAGTGGGGCAGTGGGAGGCAAAAAGGCTTGCCTGAGGACAGAGGCAATCATGTTCACTGCCTCCATGGTGTCTGCATTCTCCTTGTACAGGGCAAACGTTGTGTAGTTCCCCCGGCCAAAAGGCCAGTATCTGCGTTTCCTGGTTTTCCGCACGGGAGACCGTCAGCACCTGAAACCGCAACGTCCCGTGACGTTGCCCTCATTGGCTGGGCCGGTAAAACACCACCGCACACTGGCAAACAACTTTGGAAAAGCTAGTATACCATGGGCACAAACTTGGTGCGAGGAAAATTTTAGATGAAAAGCAAATATCACATTTATAACGTGAGCCTCACCTAAGCATGCCGAGTGCATGCGTGAAGGTAGGTAATCGCAGAAAAACGGGCCAAGTGGATGCTAATTGCCACAATTCAAAACTCTCTGCTTTATACCAGTGGGCAAAATGAGACCAAACGTTTTGTGCACAAAGTCAGTGTGCTTTTTCTGGGGGCCAGGAAAATGACAGCGAGTGTGAGTGCGCAAGGATGCTGCTTCGATGATTCTGCGGTGAATCTTTAGTTATAACCTTATTGTGGGCCCATTAAAAGCAAATACATCAGACTTGTGTGGGAATTTAAAGGCCACCTTTCTTGCGGGAATTGAAGGCTTCACTAAGTGAAATAAAAAAATTAAAAAAAGTACATGTGCATGAAACTGAAAAAAACTTTTTTATAGGATTTTTAAGATGTTAAAAGCTCAGCTGACATACCCACCCTTGGTGCATGTATCTCAAGCCTTGAGGCACGAGGCACTCAAGGATTATGTATGCAAAGCAGCGATGGTGCAACCAGACACGAGCAGAGGGATACAAAAAGAAGAAACACTTTTTTACATGTTCTTATAAGTTCTCCCCATTTCGCCACACCGCTGCAGCAGTGCGGCAATGGAGACTTTTCAAAGTCTCAATTGTTCCAGGTATCGGGGCATGGCAGGGCTTTGCATTGTGAAAATTAGTATGACCATGTGACCGTAAAAAATATCTCTGGGGAAATATTTCGATGCTTTACAGATGCACGGTGATAAAGACGTCACAGCGTGTAATTAACACTTTTGCATGAGGTACTGATCTAGTTAAATGTTTTCGAGCCAGACTGGCTATGCTGAAAATATTCCATAACAAAAACCAACGCTAGAAATGACAATGCAGGTATGAGATACCATGCACAAAATCTAATGAACGTAACATGCAGAGGTCCTATATTTTCAGCAGATACATTGTCTCAAATGGGCCCCCCTCTGGATCATAGCTGCCCAACTAAATTTATCCAATAACAGTGGAAAAACGATAGCAGTCAAGCTAGTAGAAGACCTCTGGCACATTTAAAAGCATCCTGGTTTAATCTGTAGGTTGCAACGTCAATTTGAATGCAACACAACTGCCGTGATAATTATCCGACTGTTTTGACACTTCGGTTGTAAACACCAAAAAGAAAAGAGGTAAAATTCTCAAGTGATGTAGCTCAGCCAATGAAGGCGAGCTGCCAGAGGAAATTAGTCGTGATACACTGGAAAGCCCCTTTAAGTGACTCCAGGTTGCACTGCTTCCTTCTGACCCGACAGTGAATTGTACACGAAGCAGTCAAACCTGTTGCACGGCCGGCCTTCTTCTCCACCAAGATGAGCTTCTTCGCTCCCTCCTCCTGGTCCTTTGTGACGCTGTCCAGGTCCGGGAAGTTCTTCCTCACCAGTCCATGCACCTGCCGCCTCTCCTCCTTTGACATACTTGTCACCTGAGGGAAACCAGTCACAATTGACGCATTTGTGATGCTGGTACTCATTACCCGCCAAAGTGCTGTTGGAAACTCCAATGCTTTGCTGCCTAAAGAGCACTACAAATCTTAGAAACAAACATTGTGGTAACGTGCTGCCAACCTGCTGCCACAAGTAAGACATGGATGTTGAAGCAAGTGGCATATCTCCAATATGTCGAATGGGTGTAGTCATCCTATTGCTCCACCATAACAGTAGTAACTCGCTTTCGGAACCTCACACGCAGTTTAGACAAATCACAAAGGTAGCCAGACTGGTAGGAAGAACTCTTATCGAAACGTTGGTTCAGACCGAAGCGCGAGGTGGCTTACATCGATGGTGACTTTCTCTGTGCGTTCTCCGGAAACGAGCTCGTTCAGCTCTTCCATAGTTTCGGGTGGCAAGACCTCCTCAGCCCAGCTGGTATCCTGAAAAGTTAAGCAGAAAAAACAAGACAAAAACTGTTCGTCAGCACCGCGGATAAAGCCTCCATGGAGTGCTGTAAAAACAAAGAATAAAAAAATAAACAAAACGTGGTCCCTCACCTCAGCTGCATCTTCCGGCGGTGGGTCTAGCGTCGTCAGCCGCACGACTTTGCCGGAGAGTGATACTTCGTTGACTAAAAAATCCGAGTACCTGCAAGACAAGCCGTCACTAAAGAAGAGGCGCCCGCGATTGTTTTATTTTTAAGACACGTTACCTCTGTTTCAGTTGACCGGAAAATCCCTTGTGGTTGCCGATGTACTCGGTGATCCCAACATTTTTCTCGGATGGGAGAAAATATTTTGCAGCCGTGGTTGTACCGCCACTACCGTCCGTCTTCACTTTTTAGTTTCTCTCTGTTCGGCGTCGTCTAGCTCCCTTTTATTCGCGCTATCTGAAATCTCGGCCATGTTTTAGAGACCCAGTTCATGTACAGCGCGAATGAATGTCCCAATTGCACTGTGTCAACAAACATCCATCAACGCAACAACACGAAACACGCGGCTCAAGCTCAACAAACTTGTACAAACCGGAACTGCCGGAACTTGAAGTAATAAACGTTTCGGCCCCCAACTTCAAGCCGCATGAACACTTTGACTATTTGCTTAACAACCTTTACAAATACTATTAGTGTTTTAACAACCGTAAATCTTGTTATTCTAAAACACGTAACAAAGTAATTTTATAAAAATAAAATTTATCCGCTTAGATAGGGTTTCTTACAATGTTTTTATCACGTGGCTTTGTTCAACATCCGCACACGCCAGCCGCCAGCTTCTAAAATGGCAGCTCCCAGAGTTGTCGTTTAGAACGTTCGGGGGCCCGATCGGAGTGCGGCTTGTGCATATGGTTCGCGCTCCGGCGCCCGACCGCCCAGAATGTTGAACCGCTTCAAGAATGCCATCTACAACGTTGTCGGAGGCCTGGACGCACTGCCGACGGTGAAAGACGGCGAGCCAGCCGGAGCCGACAGGCTGCCCCTCAAGTTCAAATACACGAGGCCTAGCTTCCTTCAGTTGACGTCCGACGACGAGATCCAGGTGTCCGCGGACCATGTCATCCGCCCCATCATCGTGCCGAGGACATTACCAAGATACCGTGGAACGCCGGCTACGCAGAGTACGTACGCCGTCGCGCTCCGCGTTCGCAGCTGTCGCGCGGATCCGTCCATTCATTGGAGGCTCGCTGCCGTGCTTCGCTCGAACCCACAGCAGGGCCGCGCTCAAGAGCTTCTCAAGCGTCTGGCTGCGCGATACTGCGCTTTCTAAAGTTGGAATATAAGAACGGAAGTCTATGAGCAGATGTGCGAACGATATCTGTATCATGCTTGTATGTTGGGCGAAGTTTCCACGTCGCGCCCAGCGGTACCTCGTTGGAAATTGGTTGGAATGGGCAGTGGATCGTTTTATGTAGGGGTCGTCACAACACGTTTTGTACACGTGCATGTTGAGGCTTCTCGTCGACGGTGGACGTCCTATCAGCACGTCTCCCGATGCTTCTCTGGAAAGCTCGAGGGTGCACTGCCCTCGAGTTGACATGTTCGTGCGCGAAGTGAAGTGGTACTTCAGCTATCTGTTGATTGTTTCTCTATTACTAACGCGGCCGTACACTGATTTGTCCATGAAGCGGCATTTTTTGGTTTTTGTTTGGCAAGTTCTGCTTGGAAGCTACATAAATATAACGCGGCTGCTGTCGATGCAACAAAGTTCGACAATATGTCCATTGAAATCGCCATTGGAATGCTGGGATGGGCTAAGCAACGCATACGCGAGCATATGTTCACTGGGCGGAGCAGCAGGTGTGCTCCTGATAACCGACGTGAGCTCCTCTCCTTTGGCTTTTACTCGTTAGTGTCGGCTCCAGGTTCCATCTTTTGCGATGGCTGGAGGGCAATAACTGGTTTTATTTAACACTTTTAATAAAATTGCATAAAAAAAAACTAAAAAAAGCAAACAACGACGTGCAGTTGTAAAGATGCATGCAATTTCTCCCGCGTCGGTCCTTGCTGTTATTTCATGTCCATCTTTTTGTCGTTCAAAATGTATCTTGAGGCTCGTTTCTGAGTCTAGAGCGTCACAAATACATAACACCGCCAAGTCTCCCTCGGTGCCCACCAAGAGTGATCACAGAAGACACCTTGTTCCTCGCCAGGCATAGAACCCCGAACCGCTCGCTTGATAGTCTGATGCCATACTTCCGCCCCAGCAGAGCTGCTTGGACGAGCACTGTTACTGCTGCTACATACTCGCTTTTTCGCACTATTTGAACTGACCTTGCTACTTGGCATAAAGCCGACTGATACCGTGTGTTTGTGTCGGCACCCCTAATGGATTACCCCAAAAGCCAACCAAACGGGCAAACACATATACATGACGTATTCTGCAACAGTTGGCTTTATTGCCAGTCATCGAGGTTACTCAAAATATTTTTACCTGTATTCATTGACAGGATAAGGAGGGCAGGGCATTTGTTTTTGACACGCTGCTTATGTCGCGCGCTCGTCTTTTGTCGTGCATCGGATGTGCTTGAATGCTCAAAACGTGGGATAAACAGAAGTATTTGCGTCTCCAGGTCGTTGCTTGCCCTCTTGCGGCAGAAGGGGAAGCGCTCTATACTCTGTTGCATACTTAGTGTGCAACGCTGTCAAAGCTACTGGCGCGAGCGCATGGCTTCATCTATGGTTTTGTTTGCGCAAGAATGTGTGCAAATGATCAACGAGATCAAGCCCCACGCTCGCGCCAGTAGCTGTCACAGCATTGCACGCTAAGTATGAAACAGGGTATAGTGAGGGTCCCCGGGTTTGTCTGCTCAGCGATTGTGGCTTGCAAACAGTCATTTCTGAATGCGAACAACACACTTCACTGTCCCAATGTAGTGCTGCAGCCAGTATGGGATTGTACCTTACTAGAGAGTTCTAGTATTGCATAAAAAAGCAAATCAAGCTCTATGCATTAGAGCTGCACATGCATGTCGTTGCCATGTGCTAATTCAAGAGTGTACTTAGGGCTCCGCGCACGCGCAGTGTGGAACACGCAGAGCAGACATGCAAGCGGGCAGGTGCAGGGGCGGATTTAGAGGGGGTCCTGGATGTCCTGACCCCCTCTTGATTTTTGCATGTGTAAAATTTAGGGCATGAAACGAGGGAGAGGGGGAGGGGGTTCCTAAACATGTTACGTGACGCTGACCAACACCTGACCCCCCCTCAGGAAATTCCTGCATCCGGCCCTGGGCAGGTGTTCCTTCAAAGTGAAAGGGCTGAGGTTGGTAAAACAGCGGCGCGTAAAAATGAAGGAAAATAAATGTTCTGGAAAGTTTTGTAATTAAAAAGCAATGGACAATTTTGTTTTATTTTGGGGCACTTAGTTTTGAAGGATTGGTGCCAAATTTGGAAGTTTTGCCGATTGTCAAAAGTCTCAACTTCTATATGCTTTCCCTACAATTAATGTCATTTTACGTGGATTTCTCAGACTAGCTAGAACGCTTTCATTGATTTTAGTCTATTTTTTTCTTTTATAATGTCTTAATTAAAAATGCTGCAATTTCCACCAGTAATGATAATTTTCCGGAATGCCATATTTGTTTGCACATTTCAAAGTAGATAAAAAAATCATATTAAAGCTTGAAAAACTATGTATTCATATCTTAATAGTATTATTAATACAAATTGTGGTAATGTAGGCCGCCAATAAATGGAACAATCACAAAAATATGCCATTTAACCATAATAGTTTTTAGAGAAAGGTCTCACTTTGTTTTTCTTTTAGCATAAGAAAAACTCCGACATTGTTGTCAAAATAGACAAACACTGGATGTAATATAAAGTCCTATGCATCACGCATTGCCTTAAAAAACCACTTCTGTTGTCTGACCCGGATTTTGTTTTGGGGTTTTCATATTGAGAACAGCGTTTCTTAATTTATACGTTTTGGGAACATATTTTGAACTCGTCACCCATGGTGATATTTTGTCAAATTTGAACTGATTCTATTATTCTTTTGCTGGGAAAAATGCTAAAACAGTTAATCGTCAAAATGTCTAAAAACCCATTAAAGGGCCCGCAGTTCATTATTTCGCATGAGAACTATCTGAGTGAGGAAAAGCAGCAAGAACACAAATATTGGCGCTGATTTTCTCAACAAATACGATATTCTTTCTATGTTACCTCTAAAACTGAACTCTACAAAATATTTTGAAGCGCCTGGGTCGTACGGTGTGTCACAAAATAAAGTTTCCGCAAAGAATTCCTTCTGCTCAGTAATTATGCTGTGAACCGATATGAGCACCTATATCGAGAAATTAAATCCAAAATATAAGTAACTTTTAATTATGTTCCTGAATTAAAACATGCCCCCTGGGGTGAATATTATGCTAAACACCATTTTTGTTTTCAGAATAAAAGGGTGACCTCGGCGCATAACACCCTAGCTTCCTCGTATAAGCGGGAATAATTTGCGTCGCTCAGTGAAGCCAGCACACTAGACAGGACTAGCAACTGGTATCCCAGCACGGATCTCCGACCCTCACTATAACCGCCATCTTGGAAGACGAGTGTCGCCACCTAGAGCTCCTGTATAAGCTCTCTATGGGAGCCAGAGTTGCGCGTCTGATTTCCACATGCCGCCGCGCCGCTATTCGCCGAGATCCAATAACGTGAGGAGTAAAACCCAAGTGCCGTGCAGGAAAGCCATCGGTACAGCCGCTTTGCCGACATTAGTTGCGCCCCTGCGTATGTTCCCCTTTGCCTCCAGCTCCTCTCCTGTTTTCCAGGAAAGGAGAAGGAGCGCGCCGTGCAATGCCACTATTCGCCGAATTCAGTCATGTGACGAGCAGAATCCCGGGCCATGCACAAAAGCCGGCGGTTATGACGCAACTCTGGCTCCCGTAGGAAGCCTGTACAGGAACTCTAGCTCTACAAAAAAACAGTTGGAGTCGTGAATGGTCAAAGGCAGGAAGCTCTCGCTGAAAGTGGTACAACTGAGACCCCTCTCTGCTGTTCACTATAGACCATTCTACTCGAATGAGAGGGAAAGGAAATAAGTCTCCATGTTTGGGCAGTTCCAGTGGTACAGCCCACCAGAACTGTCGAGACAATGAGAATGGCGCATGTGCTTTTAATCATCTACCCCGTCGAATCGGTTAAAATGCCCATGGTGGACGGCCGGTATGTCGTTTGCTATCGGGCACATGCCCTTTTCCTCTTATACACCGACGATTTTGTTGAAATGCCCGGATGTATGTAGATGGCACCACGGTCAAACAAAATGGCGCCGCCCAGAAAGCCCTTAAAAAAACAATCTATAACTCTTTCTTCAAAAAAAAAGAAAAATTTCCGAAAAGGCAGTTGTTTTGGTGTCTCACGGGGCGGTCTTCTCCAGGGCCATCAATGCGGGCAAGAGCCTGCGCAACGAGGACCAGGGGGCCATCTTCCGGGGCGCAGTGCGGCGCCACGTCCAGGCGGCACCACGGGAGCCCCGGGAGTCGGGATCCAAACAGAACGTCCAGCCTGCGGCGGACGGTGACCCACCGGGAGCCCCAGGCGGGAGTCCGCCTCACCGCCCCTTTCGCCGCTCACACCGGAAATGACCGTCGGCAGTGACACGGTGTGTGCGATGTTGCACGTGGCTTGCACATGCTTTGCTTTATTCTTTGTGTCGTTATTTGTTTGGAATTTACCCCACATTGTCCGAGGATATCTTCGGAGAGGGTTCGCAGTATTGTAAAAAGCATGTCCTTGTTTGAGTGGCACACTTCAACTTTCAAAGCTAATATCACCGTAAATTCATTGTGCAAAAAACAAAAAAGTATTCACCTACATGTTTGTCTCTGTGCTGTGTGCTTCTTAAAGGGCAACTCCACTCAATTCCGAAGATTTCGGGATAATGAGTGATTTCGCATTAAAAAAGCTCTAGTAAAAGAAACTATGTGATTTGCTTCGCAAATAATGGTATATATCTTTTTAAATCTAATTTTAAACCCAAGCAGAAATCGAAACCGAAACTTCGCCTCCGTACGGCAACATTGGCCTCGGGCCGCCAAGAACATGGCTACCATGTCGTACGGGATGTCACGTGATCTACGCAACGCCAGGCGGGATCGGGCCGGGCGTGTGCCAGGCGCAAGTGTCATCTGCACCGCACTCTTTACCATGTTTGGTATCTACGACATTCGACGACGTCAGCACAACTGTGGCATATGTCTGCGCCTGAGTGTTCATATTTGTTTGAAACTCCGAGAGACAATAATCACAAACGGCGAGACGAAGACGACGGTTGTGACGCGGGAGACGGCGGTAACGGTGGGATTACGGCAGGGGGCGGCCGGACGGCTCCCAAGAAGCGCGCTGCACAGGCCACGTACGCCAATCACGTGGACACCGCTGAGCGCCAAGAGGAAACATTGCTGACGTCACCTGTTATGCTTACCCGGAGAAGTAAAAACAAGCAAAAGGGCGCAATGGTAATGACGTTTAGCTCGATGTTGGCTACGCCCACACCATAGCCTTGGCTGCGCTGTTGGTTGCACCTCAATTCGCCTTCTCGAGTCAGCCGATTTCGGCAACTTGGCGAGTTGCAAAGTTTGCCAAACCGTTTAAGAAACATTTAGACTGAACAACTTTGTGATATTTGATGTGTGGTCTTCCTAGGTGATACTGAAGAGAACTGCATTGTTTTTCAAAAACAAAAATGAAGCGGAGTTGCCCTTTAACTTTACGGGTGTGATGCCCCAGCTGTAATTTAAAGTGGTGGCTCTAAGTATGTAGCGTCAGTTTTTTTTTAGAGGCGAAGCTCCTTGGGGTCTAGCCATGTCCATCCGCCGTCCGGTGCTCGTGCTCGTGAGCTCACGTGCTCGTGTAAGGCAAAAAACAAAAAGATGGAAAAAAAAATGTTTGCGCAGTCGACAGGATTTGAACCTGTGCGGGGACACCCCAATGGATTTCTAGTCCATCGCCTTAACCACTCTGCCGCGACTGCGGGACGAGTAGGGGCTCTGAGATGTGGTAGTAACTCAAGAGCTGGGGATGTCATGGATGAAACGTTGCATGTAGCCACTCATTGTCTATACAGGAGAGGGCGCTGCGGTCAAATGCCTATATAATCGCGTTAAACTTTGCATGCATTGGCTCATTGTTTATAGACGAGAGGGCGCTGCAGTCAAATGCTTAAATGCGTATACCGTATTCACTCGCACAATGGACGCACTCGCGTAATGAGCAACACCCCCCCCCAAGTCGGCTCTCAAAATTTCGACTTTTTTTTTTTTCCCTCGCGTAATAAGAGCGCACCCCCAACTCGGACGTCAAAGTCCCGGCCCCCTCCCTCCCGCGCGCGCGAGGTGGACGCACTTTTCTATCCTGGTGCAGCGGAGTGCGTTGAATGCACATGTGCGAGGCGTGGGCGAACAAGGCGCCTTGTAAAAGTCTAGGTCAAAAAAATAAAAAAAAAGATCCAACGGAAGCAAAAAAAAAACATAAGAGATTTTTTTTTCTTTTTGCACAAGCGCAGTTTGGATTTTGGGTTGCGGCGCCGCGCGCAAGGAGTTAAGAAAAGAGAAGCAGAGAAGCCCTCGTCTAAGCAAGCGAAACAAAACAGCTTGCGAAAGGCGGCAAAAAAAAAAAAAAAAAAAAAATCTACGGAACAAGAGAAAGAGAAAAAAAAAACAAAAACAAAGGAGCCTTTTTTTTTGCTTTTTTTTCTTTCTTTCTTTTTTTTGCACAGCGCAGGTTGGTCGCGAGCAACGCGCGATCGCGTACAAGAAGATAGGAAAGAGAAGCAGCGAAGCCCTCGACTAAGCAAAGCAAAACAACTTGCGACGAAAGACGGCAAAAAAAAAAACACGGAATTAAGAGAAAAGAAAAAAGCGTTAAGAGGAGCTCTTCTCTTTTTTCGCACGACGCAGTTTGGTTCTAGGGTCGCACGCCAGGAGACAAGAAGAAGAAAAGCAGAAAAGCCCACGCCCAAGCAAGGCGCACACAATGACGAGCATCCTGCCCTCGGCGTCCTCCCTCGCACTTTAAAAAGAGAAGCGAGAAGCCCTCGAAAATGGACGCACTTTTCTACCCTGGTGCAGCAGAGGTTTCGCAAAAGCATGGGCAACGTGGGCAAACAAAACAGCTTGCGAGAGAGACGAAGAGAAAAAAAAAACACAAAAGCAAAAAAAAAAATAAAGAGGGGCATTTTTTTTTTGCCCACGCCATGATTTGGTTTTGGAGTCTCCAAGCGCCGCTCGCAAAGAGATAAGAAGTTACTGCGATTTTTGCGGGATAAAAGGTCCGTCCTTTATGCGAGTAAATGCCGACGTTCAAAAATTTTACCTCGCGTAATGAACGCACCCCCAACTACGCCTCGATTTTTTGGAGAAAAAGTGCGTTCATTATGCCAGTAAATACGGTATGACCATGTTCCATACCACACATTCTTTTTCCGACATGGATGAAAATAAACGAAAGGCTCGGCATGCTGCGGCTCAGCGTCTGCGCAGACAAGCACCACCAGAGCTGCGCCCCAATCAACATCACTCACCACGTAAAGATGCGGTCAATTTTTTTTTTTTTTCATTGCATTGTGTAAATTATTTTATTAAAATGCTTTTGGAACCAAAAAAAGCTGATTGTATTTTTTTTTCTTTCATTCCCTCTTTTTTGTTTGTACTGTCCCAGGTCGAACATAACAGTTTTATGTTTATCATTTAGAAAATGTTTTAGAAATACCATGGCACGTGTCAAGTGTTCAGTGCACCGTGTGCTTTTTTTTTCACCTTTCTAATGAAAGCAGAGGGATGTTTGCTTATTTGCTAGCAATATTTTGCCAGACTGGAATTTTTATTTGTACGTGCGCATAGACCTGGCGTCTCTCAGCATTGCCTGGGCTTGCAGGACCCGCTGTCGGGACACTTTCCCCTCATTACACCTTACTTTTTGTGCAAATTCTTTTCCACTTGTGTGTCCTAACTCAATGTTTGCACCTCATAGAATGTAGAACTTCCCATTTGCTATGGTTCACAGAGCATGATGGTTACAGTTTTCAGACTGGCAAACCTTCAACTGCTTCCAGTTCTTCCCGAGACTAAAGCTTGCTCAGTGGCAGATCTCATCGGTGCTGTACAGAGACTTGTGTTTCTTTGCTGTGCAGGTGGAACAGATGCTGCCTTGGGTCTACTTTGCCCTCTTTGACGGACATGCGGGCAGTGGGGTGGCAGTTGCTGCCTCCAACACCCTGCAGAAAATAATTCAGGTATGATGGCAGTGGCACTCGGAATTACTTGTTATGTTTAGTGTCTGATTTGAAGCCCCAGGCACGTGTATCACAATAAAACAAATGGATACACGAGTGAAATCCGTGGAATTGAAAAATAGTCTGTCATGCATGATGCTGGAACACCTAAAAATTTGAAGAAATTGAGCCTGCTGACGTTTGAGACGTCGTCCTGTCTATTTTCTGTCCCTTCTACGTTTTGATGTTTCTTCTCTACCCCAGTCTCAGGTTAATTCAACATGGTTAATATTCACCAGCTCGCCTGCACCCTTACGATATTTTCTATGACATCACATTTTTATTTTCTCGGCCGAGTTGAAACAGGGCAGTGTGTGTGCAGAATGCACCCCAGATACTTTCTGTTCTGTGTAACAGTGCCTGTTTTGCAGGAGTGACAAGACAGAAAGCGAGAGCTAGCTTTACGAAAATAGCACACCCCAGAAATTCCTATACTCATTGTCACATCAAGAAAAAAGGTCATGCTCTTAGAATATTTGGTTATTGGATGAAGAAATTATGCTTTTGGTGTTTGAAATGTGCACCTTTTGATAAAATGACATAAAGCTAATCTAAGATGCACCTATATATAACATACCATAAAGTTCCAAAGGAACGCCCTCCCAAAATGAAGAGATGCGACAGCAAAACCTTATCAAGTTTTGCTGTGGCATCCCCTAAAAATAACCCACCCCATGTTTTTCCCCATTTATCTTCATTTTGGGTGGGCGTTCTTTCGAACTTTGCGGTATGTTTATTTAATGCATAAAAGGGGAAATTTGTAATATTCTGCGAGGAGCCAAACTGTTTTTACTACGGTTCTGCCAAACTCTTTTTTACTACAGTTCTTGAGGTGCATACAAGTATAGTAGATCCTTCGTAAAAACTGGGGAAAAAGAATTATGAGACACCTCCTGTCCAGAGGGAACCAGGGTTTGGTGGCGAAAGGATTTGGTGTAGAAACAAAGAAAAGTGATGTGAATGGTGACCGGTGCCGCATACCCCAGGGTGTCTACCAACCGGGAAAACCGGGAATTCTCAGGGATTTTGAATAGTCTGGAAAATCTCAGGGAAAACTCAGGGAATTTGTGCTTCTATCAGGGAATTTTTTTATTTATTTTTTTATTTTTGAAAGTGTTACAGATGGACTCTTACAGTCCAAAATTCTTCAGATATCAATGGAATGGGCCAAACGTACAGTCGAGCCCGGTTATATCACACCCGTGTATTTCGAATTATTGTTTATACGAAACAGTCCAAACATCCCCTAGAAAATCACATTGTTTTTCTGTATCGAACGCCCATAACTCCCATGGCGGGGACACTCGATGTAGCGAACGAAGACGAAGCACGGCCAAGCACGGCCCTTCTTCGCTTCTCCCGGTGCGCCTTTTGCGCCGGCGGGGAGCACATAGCTCGGGTTGCGGGGCTGGCAGACCGCCAAGCCAGCATACGCGCACGCGGGGATACGCAGCGAAAAAGCAATTGTATAAAAAATAAAAAAAAAAAGCAACCAATAAAAACAAAAAAGTGGAGGATGGCAAAAGCAAGAACAAAGAATGAACACCGCGCGCGCGTAAAAAAAGCAAAAAAAAAAGATTTTGTCAAGTGGAGTGTGTTGACAACAAGGGTTGAGCAATCGCACTTTGAACGCCTTATCTTTGTTTACCTTTTTCTTTCCCCGTTATTGCTCCCGTTTTTCTTTTAGAGCGCAGCTCTTAGGCGCCCGTTTCCGGCTTGAGCGGCGTCGCCGTCGGCGTAACCGTGAGGTCATGTGACCCCCCCCCCCCCGAGGTCACATGACCTCACGGGGGGGGGGTCACGTAAACCTCAGTTTACCTTTTTTATATTTTATTCGCTATGAATTTTACTAACCACTCCGTTCTGTTTTCTTTTTGAATCTAATAAAAGTTACTCGTTACCATTAAAACTGTATTATGTCGTTTTTTTTATTTTATAACATGCTTTTTAGAGAGTGACAGCATCTGGCGACATGGTGTCAGCCCATCTTGACCTAAAACAAAGTTCTGTGTCACTCAGGGAATTTCACAAAAGTACTCAGGGAAAACCTGGAAAACTCAGGGAATTTGAAAATGTCAACTTGGTAGACACCCTGTAAACAGAGGCGCCACTCTTTGGACCTCTCTCGCAGGAGAAGCTGATGAACATCATCGACCTCCTGTTGCCGTCCACTGTCGAGAACAGGGGATGCCAAGGATAATGCCACTTTCCTCCCTTTCGGGGCCGGCGACAAGAAGATCAGCACGGACAGCCTGATCATCGGCGCCCTGGAAACCGCCTTCTGGGACATGGTGAGCCAAGCGCCCGAAAAGCACGAGCATGCTCTATCTCGCTCTAGAACGTAACATTTGGGATTGCCAGCATGCCTGCTGCAGCGCTTAGTCCACTTTGTTTCCCAATCACTGCAGTGCGGGAGCGATTCTGACTTGTGACGGAGATAGTAGCCCGAGAAGGCAGAAAGTGAGGGTTTTGCTGCAAACAGTGACTTTCTCTTGGGGTTTGCCAAGCGAGTCAATGCCCCGACCGCCCCAACGATGTTTCAAAGCCTGCTGCTGTGTGGTTGCAGGACAAGCAGATAGCGCGGGACAGAAGCACTACAAGATGACCGGGGGCTGCACGGTCCTCGTCGCTCTCTTCATCCTGGGCAAGCTGTACCTGGCCAACGCAGGCGACAGCAGGTGTGCATTCTCTCCGAGCGCCTACAACTCGGCTGTCCAGGGCCCACAGATTTGGGAGTGCGGTCCTAGGTGGCATTGCTCGGAGTGAAACCTCGCAAGTTGGAACATTAGATTAGTAACCCAAATTCGTAGCGAATTTGTTTTGTCAGGGTGACGTTGCTTGTGAGTAGGGATTTTTGTGTGCTCTTTTAGTTTTTACCGGACTCTGTGATGGAAATCTATATTTGTCATCATCTACCTTTCGGACGTGACTCCAATGCACAAAATCATATATTGGATAAAAATGTAAAATTGTTATATAAAGAGAAGGAAAAGAGTGGTTAAAAGCTTTTGTGGTATTTATAGAATGCAAGCAGTATGTTCTTTTGGGGTTCTTTTTGCCTTCCGGTTATGCGAGGTTAAGAAGGAAACATTTCCATGCTTGACACTAGCGCCTTGAATTTTGGCGTAACTTGAGTCTCCTCTCACGTAGGGCCATCATCTGTCGAGGCGACAAAGTGATCCCCATGTCTGCCGACTTCACCCCCGAGTCTGAGCGGTCCCGCATCAAGCACCTGGTAAGTGGCCACAGAGGAAAATCAGCTTTATCGGTTTGCTCAGAGATGCGATTTCAACGAGTGCCACTAGATTTGGGAAACACTGCCCCGAAAAAAAATTTCTGCAAAAAAAGTAGATTTTGAAAAATGACATATTTACATCCACCAACATGTAGAGAGTATTCCCAAAAAGTTTAATTAATTTACACTACATGGTTAATTTTTTATAAATTCTTTTCTGTCCACCAAAGCTGAAGAAAAGGTAGGGTTTGGAGCACTTTGAACGCATTTTTCTTTGTTCCACTTTTTGGTATAAATTCCGTTTTAGTCAATCTATCGTTTGATAATGGCAAAACAGGGAAGGCTCATTGTTCCCTTTTCCTGACTGAAATTTAATAAGGAATGTAGCTACGGAACTTCTTTGTCACTTTACGAATGTCTTTTATAAAAAAAGTTGACATTTTGTCAAAGACAAAGAAGACCAAAAGTTGACCAATTTTGCAGGAGAAGATTTATAGAAATAAACTGCTTTTTAAAAAAAACGTTCCATAGCCGTACCCTCTAGACATTCTGCTAGATATCTAGCAAATAAAAACCTTGAATATGGTGATAGTTTTCTGACGATAGAACTAAACAATGTAGGCGTGTTGCTGATAGAAGCTACTCTAATTTGCTTCTCATTTAACCGACAGACCTGAAATTTTGTTATACACCCTCTAGCATGACCACCAGCCTACCCTGTGAATTTCATTAATTTTAAGACAAGGGTTCAAAAGTTGACCCCCTAAGGCGTGTGTCCCCTTAATAGGCAAAATTGCTTTGTTGAGAGGACTTTTTATCAACATGTTTCTTCTATCTCCTAAAAGGAATTGTTTCTTTTATTGTATCTTTCATCATTCTCATTTACCACTTCATTAAGATAAGGGCACCTGCTGTTCCTTTGTTTTTGAATACTATTTACTCTTTCTGGGTTCTTGATGGGCTGGAAAGTTAAGACAGTTTACTATCAATTAACATGCAAGCTGTTGCAATCATTTGATGAGCAAGCCAGTTCAGGAACTTTTACAGACGTGATATATACACGCACAATCCTGCATTACAATGCATGTCACAGTAATTTAGGGTATAGCATATTTTGGTTTACCCTCACAGTTAAACCAAAATATAACAAATCTTGAATTCAGAAAAATGCTAATTTTCAAAATTCCTATTATAGTAATTTCAATTTAAGCCCATGTGTACTATCTTGTTCTCGATTTAGCAGAGTGTACACCTTTCCAAAAACTGCTCCTAGGCCGCCGCCATGTTGCTGATGATGATGCAGCTGGTGCGACTCTTGCACCTCTTATCAGCTACAAATTTTCTGACACTCTCTTGGACTGTTGAAACCTGCTCAGTGCGATTCTCCAACTATGTTTTGCGTTTTTGCATTCAAAGTTTTCCGACCTCTCTTGAAAGTTCTCCACTTAATTTTTTTTATGAATGCTGCATACCCTTTCTGTGTTATCTTCCACTGTGAGAAATGGGGCTGGTAAGTGCCCGGCATTCAAAGGTTTCTGCTCGACATTCACGAAAAACGAAGGAAGGGAAGGACGTCGAACGGCCTTTGACACGATTTTGCGAACAATGCCAACTTTTCTTCCCACTTCCAGAGATAATTCACATAGAGTCTTCAGTCATCACCAAAAATAGTTGTTTGGGTGGGGATTGGGTCAGTCGTGTTCGTTCCTTCGCCTTGGTGCTGGTGTAAAAAAAGAAACTCTCCCCAAAGCGAAGTCCTCTTGGATTCCGTCCGATCTTCAAGATGTGACTGTTGTCAACACTCTGGTGCTGTGTTATTTGTAGGGGTGTGCGAATACCGAATAGTAGTTTTCGAATCGAATACCGAATCGAATCAAGAAAAAAAAAAGCCGAATATCGAATCGAATATCGAATAGTGATTTTATTTGTAGGAATTTTTCAAAATGTGCTGTTAATGAGAATATTATATGTGCAGAGTATGCACCTGGTGCAGAATATGCACCTTGTATGGAAAAAAAAAGCTAAAACAAAAAAGTTCTGGTGAAAAAAAAAAGCAGTTGCTGTTGGACATTGGGTACTAAAAATCCAATTTTATGGCGCAAACATAACCTACCTACCCTAAACGTGACAAAAAAACCAAAGTTACAGCCACGCGTGCCTTTTTTTCTCATTAAAAACACAACCTAACACCGCAACTTTTTAAAAAATATTTGTATATCTCAGAAAAGGGGCATTTTGCAATTTTCGGTCTCCATTTTAAGGAAGAAAAAGGGCACCAGGGATTTTATTTCACATAAATAAACATATAGGCGTTAAATCTGAGTAAACAGGCTTAAAGGGCAACTCCGGCCAAAACTCAAAATGAAATAAATAACTGGTATCGTTGTAGTGACACAAAATACGACCCCAGCCAAAAAATTACGTCCGGGCGACGCCGCGTTCTCAACTAATGCCGATAATAAAAATGCGACCTGCCGCGAGCCGCTGCTCCTTAGCGGGCGGCCAGCGGGTTGCCGATCACTAAAGCAACATTGGGCGGTGACGTCACTATCGTTCTCTTTTTCCTCCAATCCGGACGGGCGCACCCGTTGCGCGCGCTTCGCGCTTCTTTGTGTCGCTACCACCGCTACTTCGGCTTGTGATTGCGTGTTTAGTCGTTACTTTTATCTGTAGCCCGTGTAGCTTCGGTATAGCCTTTTGTTTATTTGCTTGTGAGGACTTCGAGACTCGTTTTAGCGAGCAACTCTGTGCGCCCAAGACTGCCCAGCTGTTCTTTGGAAGATGCCGAGTACAACTTGTAGCACTGTGGGCTGCTCAAACGACCCGCTGCGCAACCCGGGCGTGCTTTTTCATAAGTTTCCAACGGATCGGAAATTGGAGAAGGTGTGGGTGAACGCAGTTCGACGAGTGGACTTTGGAAAGCCTTGGACGCCGACCCCCAGATCGAAGCTCTGCTCCAATCATTTTTCGCCGGAGAGCTACGAACGAAACCTATGGGTGTTGGTTGCTTGCGGCTTATGTGGTAAATTAGTGTCGCAGCTTACAAATTCAGCTTTTACGCGCCTGAGGGAAAAAGAACAAAAAACAGACGTGTACAGCTCAGCACACGTGTTTTCGGGCGCCGCGGCCCACGCCGGAGAGCCCCAAAGCTTCGTGTCTGGGAATGACCCGCAGCGCGAAAGCGAGAGGGCCCCCAGTACTGTACGTCACTGGCAGCGCGGTGTGGAGCAACGCCGCTCCATCCATGGAGCCCCAATGACAATTTAGGCCTAGCGACGAGTACGGGGGACAGCACACAGAGCGACAGCCGCGAGTACGGCACCGAACGAGTTCACTCGTTTTCGAGTCGCTAGCTTTTGGGTATACAAGCGACGAGTACGGCATAGTGCACGCACAGCGGCGGCTGCCGAGTGCGGCACCGAACGAGTTGACGGGTTTTCCAGTTGCTAGCTTTTGGGTTTACGCACTAACTCTTGCTACATATGCTGGATAACTACCACGTATACAGAATTAAAACAAAATCAGCTTACCTTCTATCTTTAGACGGCTAGCCCAACAGAGGTAGGTGCCGCTTGGCCTGCGTACTCGTTGAACGAGAACGATCCTGATGTCACGTCCACGATTTCCAGTGTTGCCGGGGCCTCGAGCGGCTAGTTCCGGTTTTGTCGGCCGCGCCCCAAACAGAACTTTGAGGCGTCGATATCTTTAAAACTACGCACGATAACGAGAAAAAAATTACGCCTTGCAATTCAGGGACGCTGGCTGCACTAAAAACAGTCCTAATCCCAAAATCAAAAGTATGGACCGGAGTTGCCCTTTAAACAATATAATCTGAGGTAAGAAAAAAATCGTGGTTAGGTGGCGCAAGTCACCACCCGACTGCCGCTATGCATCCATTTTTCTGTCTATCTATTCTGTTTTAGAGAGCCTTGATTTAAAGAGGGAGCAAGCGAAACTGAAACCACGGAGACGGCTCCAGCGCAGATTGGTCGTAAGTGCGCATGTGTTGTGTTATCGCGTGGAAAAAAGGTGAGCAAACCGAAGAGCGACGACGTCTGCCCTGCCTGCCCGATCCTGATCGACGCTTTTGTCGTTTCGGCACCTTCTCTCAGTTCGTAATTCAAACGCGGTTATCGAACGGTTGGAAACCCTCTCAAATCTAGGCACACTATTTTTCCGTTCCGTTTCGTTCCGAATCATAATTTGCGGCTTGCGGTTCTAAAGAACGACGACAACAACTCGGCTGGTTTCATCGGCATGGTTAACGCGATTATCTTTCTGTGATCGTGCTGTCGCCGATTTCTGTGAGTGCGGCAAGTGTGTTCTACATCGGCGCTTCAATTTGAAACGAGGGGCTTTACTCGTGAAAAGAAGTAGGCATGGCGCGGCGGCGCAAACGGGATGTTTCGGTTGTGATTCAAGGGTAGATTGTGTCACGATCGTGAATAAATCTGCATGCTATAAATTATGTGGCGTTCGTTACTTTTCGTTTTCCTAACCTGTCCGTTAGATTTTTGTGCAATGGTAGGACCAAGAGGTGTTTCTCGCATGGTCTGTCTAACATCACGGCGCTTACATCGGGAGAAAAACGGCTTTTTTGTAAGCTCCGCGCCGACCGCGCGTCTTTGGCCGAATATATCGAATATTCGAGTGACCGAATAGTAGGAATTCGATTCGCGAATCGAATTATTCGGGAACTTTCGATTCGATTCGAATTCGTATATTCGAGTATTCGCACACCCCTAGTTATTTGAGATCTTTCTCAAATAAAGCCTTTTCGGATAACGCTGCACCTTATGGTACGTACAATATATTGTTTGAATATGAACACTGGCTAAATTGTATATCCGAATCCCAGAGCCGTATGTTGGGAGAGTTTGGCCAGTGGGTGTGGCGACGAAGGCGCCGGAGAGGAGAAAAGTAAACGAAAGGGAGGAGAGCGCCGAAGGAGCGAGAGAGAAAGGAGGGAGCGGAGAGGAGACGACCGCCATTTTTTTGCAACGCTGTCGGAGAAGAGCACTGCTGAGGCTACGCGTCGTCTGCTACAGGCCGACTTCTTTTTCGCCTGAATAAAAGTTTGTGGCCATACGTCGAGAAAACTTCATTTATTAGCTTTTTAAACCACCGAGGAATAACAGTATATCATTTTCTTGCCAGAGCCAGCGATATAAAAGGAAATAATCGAGATTTAGATGCCGATCCCATGCATTCCGCCAGGAGAATGAACGAAAATGGCGGCCCTTCCCACTCAGCTGGGAGCAGCTGGGAGTTCACGCGCATGCGCTCATGCTTCTTGCTCTGCGCCGCGTGCTGATTGGCTCGCTCGGGAGGAGAGCGTTACGGCGGCGAGATCATAGACTAACCAAACTCTCCCCATATACGGCGTCTGTCGAATCCAATCCGTAGGTAAAGACATCATTTGTGCACGTGAAATATGCATGCCTTTCGGCTATCTTCTGTTGTAATTTATTTTAAACAGCTAAGTGATTTGTCGTTTGACATGCGGCGAATCGCACGGCGCCGTCAAAACTTAATGTAAAATAAAAGAAACATTCCAGTAGCATTTGTTCTGTCGCGCGCACACCCAACAAAAATAAATTACTTTTTTTTCTTCTTTTTTTTAAATAGGGCACAATGTTTTTTTATTGTCCCCGGGAAAATACATGCACCATGACATGCAAAAAACAGTGGGAAAAGACGAGAATTTAGCCATCAGCAGTGTCTGAAATTGCACCTATGCTGGCTGCGCCTGTCGAAATCAACACTCCACTCGGTTAGGGTTAGCCGGGACGCCGGCGAGAGACTAGCCTTAAACCCAGTGACTGGGCTTGATAAACGTTCTCTTGTCCCTGGGGCCGTGTGTGTCTAGGAAAGGTGTATAGTTGGGCAGTGATGTTGAAAGACTTTTGCGTTGCCAAATTTATGATGGTTTTTATAATGTTTGTTTCTACAAGGTCCCAGAGTCTCACTTTTTCTGGTCACAGAGGCATGTGCTTCAACTTTTAAGAAACAAACAAAAACCAGGGAACAATAGGGAATTTGGGAAGAGTGACAGCAGCTCCCACTTCCGGCCAGGTTTTGCTGGAGTCACTGTTCGAGTTTCCGGAATACTGCATTCCTTTTCTCTTTGCCGACAATCCTTTTGTTGCAGTTGGCAGTGCGGTTGGCATGTTTGGGAGAGGAAATTTGGACCCAATCTGAATTAGCCACTCCTGGATTGCGGTGACGTGTCATCGCACTGAGACTGTTTCTCGTTAAAGTCAGTGTCTTTGTATCTGCACACACAAAAGGAAATCATTGTTAATAGTATTAATTTTGCCCCCTCTGCCAAAATTCGGTGCTGCGAGTGGAGACAGTGCAAAACCGTGCACTCATATTTGTCAGGCTCCCTTTCATTTGTGACGAAACATAATTTTGTTTTAAAATAAAAGGGAAAAGCTTATTTGTAAGTCGGTGCTTGGATACTACAGCGATCAATTGCAGGCACAAAAATAATCTTCGTGTACAAGAAATTTTTTATTTATTTGTAGAACAATTTGTTTTTGCTTGTTTGGACTGGCTTCCTCGGAGAAAGTGGCTCAAAATAAGCTCCACTAACCATCCCCAAAATGGCTGTGGACTGTCTAGAAAATGGAGTTCCGGTACTGTGGAAACCTATCTAGTGACCCTAGGTTAGACGTGCGGTTCACACGGTAGTCTAGTGCTTACAAGCTTCGGTCTGGGGCTTATTTGCAAGGCATGACCGAATAGGAAGGTTTTGGAACCCGTGAAATGGTAATCGTGCCAACGAAAAGCTGGACGTAATGAAATAAGCGATACATAACGAAGCAACGCCTTTAGTAGAACCTCGTTATTTGTTACGTTTCACTAACTGTACGAGGCGCCGTCTGCCGGGACCGTATTGCCGGGTCCCACTAGAGCGGTCGGCGGGAGCGCCCCTGCCCTGACGAGAGTCCGGCCACCTTTGCAGGGCATGCAGTGCCCCGAGCTGCTGGGCAGTGACTTCACCCACCTGGAGTTCATCCGACGCCCCGTGAGGGCGGACCTGGGCAAGCGCCTGCTCTGCAGAGACGCCTACATGACTGGATGGTGCGTGCACCCTCTCTTCCCTCACCTGCCCCCCCCCCGGGCTTTGGTCTGTCGAGAATGGACCCCTCTCAGAAGGCTGTGCTGCATAGTGGCAGTCGCGAGAACTTCCAAAAGTTTCTATTTGAATTGCGGCGAAAGTAATATTCAGAATCGCCAATATCATGAATGAAAAGCGGCGTAATAAAGCAATAAAAAAATGTGTAGGAACCAGCTCCCAGTTGCCCACTGTCACAGATGTTTCATTTTACCGGTGCGGAGATGCCGCGTGATGCCGCTATTAAGGCCGATTCTGACATTTTCATTAGAGCGCGACCGACTCGGTTACGACTCCTCGTATTCTGCCACGATGTGTTGTGTGGAGCTCGGCTGCCGTAGCAACCACCTCATCCTAAGCGATTGTAACGACGGTTACGTTCAAACACAAATGTATGATCCAGCCTTCGGGGCATCGTGTTTGACACTGCACTGTTGGACACAGCAACTTTTGAGCAGTGTCTATATTACTAATAATATTTCAACGAGTACATTGATATACTTATTTCAAAAAATTAAAGCTAAACCGTTTTTGTGCGTGAAGTCTGTACATGTCTGTCTTTGCTCCCTTTCGGTGCTTAGCTTTCATTTTTTTTTAGTAAGCCCATATTACTTCGGTTAGTTCGTGGCTCGTCCAACGTGGTTCCCAAGATGGGTGGCGGATGTCCTGTGCCAGAAATAGCCGAGGACTTCACTTTCACGGCCTTGTCATTTGGACTCTTCCATTTACATTGCAAATGCTGGATGCCTTACAAATTACTATTAACACTACAGATAGAATGCAGCCATTTCTAGGTATCGTAGCCTCAATTGGCCCATAGGCATTTGTGACCACAGACCGTTGTTATTGTTCAGTGTGTGTAGCAGTGGTGTAGCCAGTGGGGAGGCTCATGGGGCTTCAGCCCCCCCCCCCCCGAAATCCAGCCGACCCTATAATATGCATGTGCGTTTTGACTCCCCATCTTTCTGCACCCAAACTCATGGACATCCCAGCCACTTGATCCCGAAAAAAATTCCTGGCTGCGCCATTGATGTGAGCGAGGCTCTCAGACGGTCATACTCAAGCTACCATTGGATGAAACTGTTTCAGGGCTTACAAAACTATCACAACTGAGGACCTCAAGTTCCCCCTGATCTACGGGGAAGGAGAAGCGGGTGAGTTGTTGACCCTGACGGGGTGTAAGGGCGCCTTCCGAGCCCCCTCGCTCTCTCGCAGAGTCGGGTGCTGGCGACGATTGGTGTCACCCGGGGGTTTGGGGACCACGACTTGAAGGCCCAGAGCAGCAACGTGGACATCAAGCCGTTCCTCACAGCCGAACCAGAGGCAGGTGTACCTTCTGTCTTGTGGCAGTAGAGGGAGCCAGCCCTCTTCGGTTCTCTCGCCTCGCACGAGTTGTGTGCAGGCTGTCAAAGTGTGCAGTGTCGTCTGTGCTATAATTAGAAACCATATTCTCGGCCCAAAGACACTCTACTTCGCGATCAGACAAAGCTGCAACTGAGATTTTCTATACCGTATATACGCGTGTAATGGCCGCACTCGTGTAATAGCTGCACCCCTAGCTTTAAACAAAAAAAGCCGGAAAAGAATATACTCTAAAACTACCCGCTGCAGCAGCCAACAACATTGAGGCACTCTATCCTGTCTGTTTGTGCCCTTCGCTTTATCTCGAACAGTCTCGAACCAGACACAGTGCATCTCTTTGTGTTTGCGAGAGTGCTCTACTACAGACGAGTGAAAATGACTTTGCACACCTGTCTATGCAATACCGATAAAGGTTTTCTTGTTCTACCAAGACGTGCGAGTTTCCCATTTAATGAAGGCATGTAGTGAAACTTTTAACAAAAAAGAAAGGATTTCCCCCAAAAAATTTTGTTTTTCTTTGGGTAATGGCTGCACCTCTAGTTCTCGCTCGAAATTATGAAAAAACGGTCTGTGGCCCTTACATTCGTATATACGGTATTTTATATTTTCTGACATGGCCAAAGTATGCGAGGAAGGTAAAAAAAGTAAGAAAAAGTCTATACGGCTCGAGTATCGCATCCGAATAAGTTTCTAAATGGTGTAAGCCTCGGTGGAAATTAATATACAGCTTTGTTTCGTTGAATTCCAGTGAAGTCAGTTTTGCATAAAAATGTCGAGGTTGCTACTGAAAGGAACGCATTACGTAGATCATGTTGTCGATACGCTCGTGTTAATACATTGTAAAACATGCATTGTCTTAATTTTTAAAAATAAATTTTAGTTGCTTATATTTATCAATTGGCTTTGATATAATGAGATTGAGAACAAGCTCATGGGGAATTCTTTTTTATTTTCATGCAGGTGAACAGATCAGTGTAGGCTTAGAATTCAGTTGTTTGTCAGATCTGTATGTTTTGAGAACCGCACCCCATAAGTATGCAAACATACTCCATGATTGGAACATGAATCCTGCGGGCACCCTTGTACCGTTGCAGCTTTTACACGTCAACTCCGCCAGTTATGGCCGATTCACACGACGGACTGGTTCGCGAGCAGATTGATCACGCAACAACACTCCCGCAAATCGTTCGTCTCCCAAGCGCATCCAAACGAAGGACTCCCGAGGAGACGACGAGCAGATGACAACGAGGACGGACCGAATCTGTTTGTGATCCCACTGTTCCACGAGACTTCAACATTGCCCCGTGGCACCGTTGTCCATACAGTCGCTTTACTACTGCGAAAAGAATCTTTGTGTGCCACTGTTACATACAAAGCGAAACAGAACACCATGATAGGCTTAGCGCGATGTGCCACTAGCTTTACTAAACCAAGGCATGACTGACACAAGCATGGTCCTGCTCGAGAAGGGCTTCGACATAGAAGCTGACCCAGTCCTGGGCTTCGCGGAGGTGCATTCGGAAGACGCCTTCATGCACTCTGCACTGTCTCGCAAATGCTTCAGTACGTACCAGCAGCCACTACAGTCACAAGAAAGGTCTTGCCGGATAAAAGGTTGATTGGATCATGCAAAAAAGAAGCGTGCTAGACAAGCTTTGGACAGAAGCTTGTTTACACGAGCCCGGAGGAAGTACCGGAACCTGCGTCACGTCAGCTGGGCAAAGTTTATGCAGCCTCTTTCGTGCGTAAAAACCAACAACCGCACGGTAAAGTGGACCAGCGAAACGCACAAAACACACTGATGCATCATCTTTGTTTTGCTAGTCAAAAAAGAAAAGAAAAAAAACATACTGTCTAAACGCTTTTCACAACAATCGCCCGCTAAAAATCTGCAAGTGAGAAGGCGCTCGGCCATTTCAGTCCGCAAATCCTCAGACGAGCTGCGGATTGCAGGAATCGGTGACGTGAAGGTCACGTGGTACAGGATCCGCGGACGGAAATTGCGATTCGGTCTGTCGGTGACTTGGCGAGTAGGGAAGGTACAAGTCGAGAAATCAAGTTTATTTTAAACGTTGAATTTTTTGTTTTTTGCTTGCTTTATTATTCTTCTTCATCCTATTTTTATAAGTAAAAGAAAATGAAAACAATATTCGGATAAGATATTGTAAAAAATAAATGTGTATGACGCTTGCGGCGGCTTGAAAATCTCAAGTTTTCGCAAATATCAGCCATTTTCGAGTGGCTGTGGCTTGGGACAGCGGCGCTTTCAACGTTTCTCCGATTCAATTTGTGATAGACAACACTTAAAAGCGGGATTTTCGTGTTTGGATCTATCAAAGCAAGCTCAGGTTAGAAGAACTGCGGCGCATGCGCAAGCGGAGAACGTCAGCGGAGAAACGCTTATCGCGGCCTGCTAAGCCCAACCATGGTAACGGCAAGTGTTTTGTCGCAATCGATGCTCCTTTCACGTTTGACAGCGCATGCGGAAAAGAAGATTGCGTCCTTTGAAAACAAATACAGAACATGTGGCTACGGCTCTTTCCGAGTTCAGTGATGTACGACATTGGCGCACTGGCGATACTTGCGAGCAGTGCGATCTGCCCTGCTTCTCACCAGTGCAGATTCTCTACGCATCTGGGTTTTAGCTGGGAATTGCGAGAGATTTTCATCTTCCTGCAAACTACAATGAGAAGGGCAAGTGCCCCGAACAAGATTTTTCTTCTGAGATTTTCGTCGAAATGTGCCACATCAAATGGAAACATAGCAAGCACAAACCGAAGCTATTACAGCGGGAGCTCGCGCGAGTTTTGCTGTCGACGTGAAAGCCGTAAACTTCTGCGCAATCCTCAGCCTACCAGCACCAACGCACCACCAGACCTTTACTAGCAAGAAAGTTTATGCTGCTGCTGCAAAAACTGCCAACCAAAACCTTGTGAAGACCGAAATGCTGACGTGGGAGGACCAGCTAATGGAACTGATGTCTGACGGCACACAGTGCAAGAGGGGCCGGAAGTGGGACGATTTGATTGACTCTAGATATTTCCTAAACACCGTACCTATGTTTTGGCCATATTTCGTGTAATTGTAGCCGATATTTGAATAGTATGCATCTTTTAAACTTTCAAATGCATTTTTATTGTTTTGCAACTGTGTTGTTTTCAGGGTTTGTGCATTCAATTTTGGGTTCTTGGAATCTTCTAATTATAATGAAATTTTGATGTATTGTCCGATATCTATTGCGAGCTGCAATATCTTCATTATGTTTTTGAAAATTGTTCCAAATTTTAACTAACTTCTAAAGGGCTTCTAAAAAGAAGGCTTTATGACGTCTTTATTTTTATTGTCTAAATTAAAAAGCCTATGTGCAGTTTTTGACTGGATACTGGCACTCAACACTTCATAGGGAGCAAAATGAGCTCATTGCACCATGCTTCTCTATAAGAAAATTGGTGTGCCTAAGTTTGTGCACCAAAAACCCTTTCTATGTAGAATTGTATCTGCCTCTGGACACTAAACTATGGAAGTTACATTAAAACTAACAATTGGTTTAAGAAGAGAAAAGTAATTAGCAGAAGTTTCATTATCCTAGGGCAATTATTAAAGAAAAAAAGATTCTCCGAGCCACACCTTCCCAACTGAACACTGCTCCACTCTGCTGGGAAGTATCTAACTCACTGGCAAACATGAGGCATTCTTGACGCTACCAGAGTCCTTCGATACACTACTGGTCACGAAACTTGGGCCCAGTTTTGGTACGGGGTCAGAAACTGTTCCCAGCAGCGCCACAATCCCGCAGGAGGCATTTTTGTTTGGCTACCCCAATCTCATTCAGCCACTCCAAATTCGCGATTACAGGTAGTTTTCAAAAAACGATTTCTCGTACACTGACATTTTCTTTACGCCTGTAATTTATTTGGGCAGAGCAGTGGCTGGTAGTTTGTTTCTGGAGAGAGTTTCTTTTTTTCCTCAGCCACCCTGTGTGTAAAAAGTTTTGGAAGTGTTCGCAGAAACACCCGGTACATGAAGATCCAGCTGGAATAAACGAACTGCATGAGCTATGTTGGGAGGTACCAAGAGGGCGTCGTATCCAGGTTCGGGTGTTTGACGTCAATTCTGAGGGAGCTCACGGAGGGCGACGTGCTGGTGATGGGCACGGACGGCCTCTGGGATGTCATGGCCAATGAGAAAGCAGCGGAGATTGTCCAGAAGTCCCTCGATCACTTCCCGGCCAACGACACTCAACGCGTTAAGTTCAGGTGAGCACGCCCCTCACTTTCACTGGTGGGCAAGGGGGAAAACTGCATTTTCTAACTTATGACTAAACGAATCATTTCGTAGCCCCTATATGGGTCATTCCATGTCAAACGTCCCAGACGTTGCGCTTCGACCGCCTTCGATTTCTAAGAAAAGCTCATGGCCTTTTGCCGCATTGTCCGTAGCCATGCCCTAAAATATTTTTGACGAAAAAAAGTTTTTGTTTGCGTGAGCGCGGCGCTTACGCAAACAAAAACATTTTTTCGTCATAAATATTTTAGGGCATGTGCTGGACAATGCGGCAAAAGCCATGAACTTTTTTTTAGTGATGCCTAGTTTCACGCTATTTTTAAACGTTAAAACCGCTTTAACTTTTAAGAATAGCGTGAAACTAGGTATCACTCCATAATTTATGGAATATCAGCTTTTTTATGAAACACCCAACAATATTTTTTCGGAAATCTGCACGGCTTTCGACTTGCAATGTGGTTGGGCTTGTGCAGTTTTGTTTAATTTAATATTTTTTAAAAACAATTGTTTTTGACATTTTTAACATTTTTATTATTTTATTAAGAAATATCTAATTGCTCCGGGGACTTAATAGAACTTTTTACCGGCTGCCCTGCAGGTATGTAATCTATAGAAAAATGTTTAAACCGCTCAATTTAATATCTCGCAGTAAAAAAAAATCCTGAAGTTGCCAAAAAGTGTGTTTTGACGCATAAACAGCGATTTATTTCACCCTGAGGTGGTCCAAGTAAAAATACAAAATATGGTGGGTTTGGAAGAACAATCGATTGTCTTTTGATTCTGAAAGTTTAATCAAAGTATTTTTTTTGTTTAAAGCGAGAAAAAGATTTTAAAGTTGAACTCCCGCATCACAACCCGGCGTCGCTTCTTAAAGGGGCTGTGCAACAATTTTCAGACTTTGGCCAATTAACCGCGGAAATCAATCGGCGTGACCTATGAAACGAAAAACTGAAAACCGTATTTTCTTGCGAGCGCTAGTTCTTATTTTAAAAAAATGAAACAAATTGAAGGTCAAAGTGCCCCTCCACTCTCCACGTCGACTTCCGAGTGACGTACTCTGGAGGTTCACGTAGCTTCCCCTTGGGGTCTCTCTTCAGAGACCAGCCGCTTCCTCGGCGATTGTCAACTTTGAAAGGATTAGCCTCGTCGAAGGTCGCGGCGAGCGATCGACACAAAGGACCGTTCACCACGGGGCTGATGGCGAGTGTAGCAGCAGAGGGGGAGAGGTTTTGTTGACTTCTGCGTACCTCCACAGACGGTGTCATTTTAGTTCCCGTAACCCCGACAGGCGGCTGCAGATCGGCAAATAATTCGTTTTTGCTTTGCGATTACGCAGCAGAATAGCAGTTTTCCGGGGAAAGGTGACGCGTTTTTAGTCACTTGGGCTTGCATCAACAATATAAAAGATGCAAGCTGCCAATTCTTTCAACATTAAAATCGTTGCACTGCCCCTTTAACGCCTCTTCGCCGCACAGCACGCCACCGGCGACGATAGCTGACACGATTAGGTCCAAAGAAAGAACGGAGTTTACTGCCGCTTCCCCTTGGCCGTCTTTTCAGCTGCAAGGGAAGAAACAGCGGGCATCGTGTTGATAATCGGAGGTGCCGCCAGTGCGTAGCCATAGGAGGCCCGTTGTGCCCTTTGTATCCGAAGGTGGCTCCTCACACTCCGAAACGCGATGCCTAATCGACGAGCGGCATCAGCTAACGTGGACCTTTCCTAAAAGGGAATTGCGACAATATCGCCGCGAAATCTAGCCATCACGCATACTGTGGTTAAAAGCGGCGCAAGAATTAGCCGTTTCCAAGCCGATTTAAACACAAACAAGGCGTGAGCCTCCAACGGCGCGCATTCGTTAACACCACATCGCCTCGTCATTTGAGATTGCCCGTTCACGGGGCTTTTCTGTTGCTGTTTATATAGTGTCCTGACGTTGACAATAAAGAGTGATTACGATGTGTACTTAAGAAACAACAAGCTTACTAGTGGATGCTCTGACCCGGCAGTGCTAAGCATCTGCTGATATCAAGACAGTGAATGACCACAGGAGGACACCGCTGCGCAAAACAGTCGAAATAGGAAAATCCATAAAGCAACAAGAGTGGAAAATAGTTTCTTCCAACCTAGATACATGTACCTGACAACTCGAAGTCCTGCTGTCTACCTGCGTGCGCAAATCATGACACCGTCGCACGCTTTGCCAGGCTCGACAATGGTGTGCTATGCAGAGAAGAGGCGCAAGAAACGACGCCAGGTTGTGGCGCGAGAGCTCAACTTCAAAATGGTTTTTTTTTCCTCTTTAGAACAAAATTATTTTATTTAAACTTTCAAGAACAAAAGGCAATAAACTCTTCTGTAAAAGTCACCATGTTTCATATTTTCTTTGGGCCACCTCAAGGCAGAATTGACGGCCCTTGAAACGGCAAAATGCAATTCTGCACAAATTTAGTTGATCTTTTTAATGATATTTAGTTGTACAACCTGAAACATTTTTTTTTCTTTGTGCAGTATACCTACAGGGCTGTTAATAAGAATTTTTACAGCCGCCTGCAGCAACGAGATAGTTTGTAACAAAACTATTAAAAATGCTAAAATTCTTACATATTCCCTATTTTCTTAAAATGCTTCAAGCCAATATTCATGATGCTTATTACATAGCAATCCAAATACCGTGTGGTTTTTAGGCAAAAATATTCCGCCTTTCCATAAATATATCTTGCTTCTCATGGAGAAGTAAGATATATTTATGGAGAAGTTCACGTCGCCTGACGCATTGAGAAGTCCACGTCAGCTGATGCCGCCCGGTCGATTAGGCATCGCGTTTCGGACTGTGAGGAGCCGCCCTCGGACACAAAGGGCAGAACGGGCCTCCTATGGCTATGCACTGGCGGCACCTCCGATTATCAACACGATGCCCGCCGTTTCTTCCCTTGCAGCTGAAAAGACACAAGGGGAAGCAGCAGTAAACTCCGTTCTTTCGTTTGGACCTATCTGTGTCAGCTATCGTCACCGATGGCGTGCTGTGCGGCGAAGAGGCGTTAAGAAGCGACGCCGGGTTGGGGTGCGAGAGTTCAACTTCAGAAATTGTTTTCTCGCTTTAAACAAAAATTACTTCGATTAAACTTTCAGAATCAAAAGACAATCGATTGTTCTTCCAAACCCACCATATTTGGTATTTTTACTTGGACCGCCTCAGGGTGAAATAAACGGCTGTTTTTGCTTCAAAACACACTTTTTGGCAACTCCAGGATTTTTTTTACTGCGAGATACTTAATTGAGCGATTTATACATTTTTCTATAGATTATATAGCTGCAGGGCAGCCAGTAAAAAGTTCTATTAAGTCCCTGAAGCAATGAGATATTTTTTAATGAAATAACAAAAATGTCAAAATTTTCAAATAAATTGTTTTTAAAAAATATTTAAATTAAACAAAACTGCACAAGCCCATACCACATTGCAAGTCGAAAACCGTGCAGATATAAGAAAAAAGTATTGTTGAGGATTTCATAAAAAAGCTGATTTTTCACAAATTATAGAGTGATACCTAGTTTCACACTATTTTTAAAAGTTAAAACCGCACCCATGCCATCAAAAAAATTTTTTCGTCAAAAATATTTTAGGGCATGGCTACAAACAATGCGGCAAAAGGCCATGAATTCTTTTAGAAATCGAAGGGGTCGAGCGCGACGTCTGGGACGTTTGACATGGAATGACCCATAGCAAACTTAACGTTCAGCTGTTAAACATTGGGGACACGGATCAACTCCCGAATTCCTTCGGATGTTTATCACCATTAACTTGCAGCATTAACGGTGGATGGCGGTGCAGCCACAATGTGCAAGAGGGGGTGGCACTTCAATCAGCTGGTGAGAGACATCAGAAGCGGAGAGGGCTTGGCTCATGCAAAATAGAGTTTGCGAGAGTTTGCCAAAGCACAGTATCCAGCAGTGATGTGATTGCTGCGCCATTTGCTCCAGAGTGCTTACCCTGCTACATCCGGCTCTATTTTGCCAAAATTTGAGGAATTCGCGCCATTATTTTGCCAAAACTCGATATCACTTAAAATATAATAGCTCAGGCCCCGCTACACGGCCATCTTATTACGGCAGGCTTGTGCAAATTTTTAGTACTTTCGATTATACTGTCGACTTCCGTTAATTCGACCTTGACGGGACGTGCAATATTGGGTCAAATCGTCTGGAAGTCGAATTAAAAGATGCGTGTGAAATTTTGAATATCCAGCGCTCTAGGTCAGGCGGGCTAACATTTTTATAATAGCCGCCGCACACCGCTGCACGGCTGTGGCAGCGGCTGTGTATGCCTTCGCACGTTCGGTGCGGTGGCGGCACTGGTGAGCGGCAGCGCGCCGCCGCTATTGCAACATTTCTGCAGAGCAGCGCTCGCTGCTTTGCAGCGGTGTTGCAATAATTGTTTTGTGCTGAGACCTGGCCGTGTCCCGTGTCTCAACATGTGCTCTCTTTTTCTCACTCTTCGCAATTCGGTGCACGCTTTAAGATCTGAAAATGTATTTCTTTGTCGACGAGTACAGCCAATCGAACTTGTAACTTGCCCGCCGCTTAATTCGGAAAAAAAGGCCTGTTTTTGTGCGTCACACACGGCCAGTCATGCTATTTTATATTTCAAGATAGAAATAGTCTTTTTTTTTTCTATAGAAGAATATGGGCTTTTGCCAGGACTTATGAACAGGTTTGACTTAAACAAAAGTACAGGAGGACACTTAAGACTGTACAAACTAGAGGTGTAGGAAGGGAAAAGCATTATACTGTATTTACTCGCACAATGAACGCACTCGCGTAATGAACGCACCCCCCAAGTCGGCTCTCAAAATTTCGCCTTTTTTTTCACTCGCGTAATAAACGCACCCCCAACTCGGACGTCAAAATTTTGACTCCCTCCCCCCACGCGCGCAAAATGAATCACTTTTCTATCCTGGTGCAGCGAGGTCGTGAATGCATGGGCAGCGTGGGCGAACAAAACACCTTGCAAACGGCGTTAAAAAAATAAAAAAAGATCCAAGGGAAGCAAGAAAAAAAACATGAAGAGGAGCTTTTTTTTTCTTGCACAGCGCAGTCTGGACTTTGGGTCGCGCGCCTCGCGCTAGGAGATTAGAAAGAGAAGCGGAGAAGCCCTCGGCTAAGCAAAGCGAAACAAAACAGCTTGCAAAAGACGGCAAAAAAAAAAAACCACAGAATCAAGAAAAAAAAACATAAAAAAGCTGTTTTTCTTTTTTTTTTTGCACAGCGCAGTTTGGTTTTGGGGTCGCGCGCAAGGAGATAAGAAAGAAAAGCGGAGAAGCCCTCGCCTAAGCAAAGCGAAACAAAACAGTTTGCGAAAGGCGGCAAAAGAAAAACGATCCACGGAATTAAAGAGAACAAAAACATAAAAAAAGCTTTTTTTCTTTTTTTTTTTTTTTGCACAGCGCAGTTTGGTTTTGGGTCGCGCGCCGCGCGCAAGGAAATAAGAAAGAAAAGCGGAGCGGAAAGAAAGAAATGCGCAAAAAAAAAACATGGAGAGCATTTTTTTTTTATTTGCGCATCGCAGTTTGGTTTTGGAGTCGCGCGCAAAGGGATAAGAAGTTACGTCGATTTTTCGGGATAAAAGGACCGTTCATTATGCGAGTAAATACGGACGCAAAAATTTTACTTCGCGTAATGAACGCCCCCCCCCCTCTTCCCCCAACTTTGCATCGATTTTTCGGAAAAAAAGTGCGTTCATTCTGCGAGTAAATACGGTAGTCCCGCGGATGGAATGTTTTCAAGTAACGTTTCTATGTGTATTAAAGTCTAGGACGATGTTGACGACGACGTCCTAGAGATCAGTGCCAAGTACGGCATCTAGGACGACGCCTCGGACAACCTCTCGGATGATGTCTAGGACAACCTCTAGGGCGATCTAAGGATGACGTCGAGAATGACACCTAGAGGACGACGTCAAGGACGGCATCATCCTTGAGCATACGATTGAGAGGCGCGTGCTTGATGACTTTTTTTAATGGCCATCTTTCGAGCACAACGACACCACTTTTTCACAAGATGGGACAAGTAAGGCTATCGCCTTAATAAGTCAAATTAACCGAGGTCGAATTAACGGAAGTCATCTTAGCATCATACCGAAAATAACTATGTACTGCAGTTCTTACTGTCCTTCATTAGTTAGCATCATGCTGCCATATACGCATAACTAAGCAGCTTGTTCTGTGTTGGATGGAATCAAACCTGCCATGCAACTGGTGCTAACAACAGAAGTGGAAAATCAAAGCAGACATTGTCTTTCAGTTCGACAGTTCACCACACAAATCTTCACATACTATTTGCAGTGGTATAAATGAAACATGTGCTTATGCTCCCAAAGTTGTGTTTGCTGCTCCAAGATGGACTTTCGGCTGCTCCAGAAGTTGCTCCAAAATGGTTCCGTCCAATCACAACACTGATCTAGCAATGTCGGCGTTAAGTTTCTCGTGTAAGCATCGATTACCATTCTGAAGTGCTTTCCAGGAGTCTGCATTGAAGTACCACATGGAACAACTTCAAATCGAGTATGAGGCAACTTTTTATGAGAGTGAGAGGTTGTTGAACTCTGATTTTCAACTTGGAACAAAACAATGCATGGCAGCAAACATCTTTGTCACCTTTACAAAGCGCGATTAGTGCCATACACGATTGCGTGGTAGGGACGGGTCGCGCCTTTTCGGAAGCGAGACGCGTCCTACCATGCCCCCTTGTGAAGCTCCCGCTTCACGAGACAGGGCGAAAGGGTTCACGGTCACACGTATTGCTCCAGGTACATCTCGGCGGCGCAAGATCTGGTGATGCATTCAAGGGGCAAGCTGAAGGAGCGCAACTGGCGCACAGCGGACAACCGGGCAGCCACGATAGACGACATCAGCGTCTTTGTGATCCCGCTCAAGTCGTACCAGGACGAGCACCGTGCCTGGACTGCCTCCCTCCTGCCCTCCAACCAGAGCCCGCCACCCCCGGCGCTAGGACTGCCACTCCCTCCTACGCCCGGAAATGTAGCGCCGTAAATACACATACCCACAAAGCGCACGTGCTCTTCCTTGAGCACCAATCTTTCTCGGAGTTGCATCAAAGTTGCACGCGCAGCAGTTGCATTGCAGTGATTTCACTGCAGAGCACTGAAGAGCAATCGCTGCAGTGCGGCGGTTGCAAGCGTGCTTCCTCTGGAAAGGACCAGCCATACTTTGTTTGAGGCGTGCACGAAGATGTAAGGATCTTTCTTGCTTCTGACTAGGACCCAGGTGAATTTGGGTTTGGCCCAATGGACTTCCGGCGTTCGGTTCTAGTGAGAAACGCGGAGTAACTCTCCGCGTGGGAGACACACGCGCCCAGATTGCCCGTGCACCGGGACTCGAACGTGCTCGTGTGTCCTGAGTCCGGGACATGCATCTGCGATCCTTGACATTCTGTCTTTTTTAGGGGTCTCCATTCCTTCGCTGCTGCTCTCACTGGACCATTTCACCGCATGCTGTGCTTTGTCCTGCGGGAAACGCTGCCTTCAGAATGAGAAGGTGTAACGATCCACTCTGTAAATTGAGGTGCACCGTTGCATTCGGCAATTCTTTTCTAGAGATCTGGTTGCAAGCTTAGATGCGTGGCTCCAGTTTTCTACTCCTAAGGTGTCCCCTGTTTTGCTCCTGCATTGCCACTTCTGAGCTTGTAAAGGCACTGAGCGCTGTCTTAGCGATTTGTGAACGTTATATTACGCACGCAGTGCTCCCGTTTCAAATATGGGAGAATTTCTGTCGCCTCAAAAGTGTACAGTACGTGTTTGTCCAGTGAGAACTACTACTACGGTGAAATAGCATCTGCCAAATTTACTTCGCCGCTCAATTCAGGTCATTGCTGGTTTCAGTTCTCGATCGTATGTTGTAAAGATTCTTCCAGGAATAAAGGATACTACATATATACCATACTGGAAAGGTTACTGTATATACATGTTTTATCCCTGAACAATATTCTGAAATGTGATCTTTTCTGTCGTTTTCTCATAAACTGTATTTCTCAAAAGGAAAAAAAAAAATGGAGCAAACCAATTGTAAATTTTAACACGCTGGACAGCAATGTGCAATAATAGAACCTGCACACGAGCCGTCCTTCACCGCTTTTTCCACGGATATGGGGCAACTTCTGCTTTTATTAATTGGCAGCAGAAGCCACTCACTCACTGCAGTTTAATTTGCGCTTCACGCAACAAGGCCGCTTTTACCTTCACCACACATGCTTTACAACTTATTCTTATTGTGTACCGTGAGCTTTTTCTATTGTTGGACCTTTGAACAAACCTGAAAATCTCTCCCCCAAGCAGTCGTCCTGTGGGACATTAAATTGAAGAAGAAAGCGTGCTCTCATGTTCCCAAGCACTAGCTGAAGCCTTCAGGTGATTGTCTGCTACCTTAGTAAAGATCGCCCAAAGAGCTGCACAAAATGTGTTGTGGCGTCTCAAGGAAATGAGGAATTCCAGTATTTTTTGTTGCTTTTATACAATAAAGGGAAAGCTGTTCTTTTTATTACTTGTTTGTGTACGGACGGTCGGCCCTACAAAAATACCTAACGGAAACGCAACCTGCGTGCTGTACCTCTGTAGGAGTTAGTTTGACAGGTTTATAGGATTCATTCATTGTCTGATTCATTCAAAGGCCCAACACCCTTGGCACCCGCTTTTCCACTTCATGGCTTCTTGTGCTGTGCTGCTGGCTTCTTGCACCTGCAAGTGAACTGCAGTGGATACCAGTTCATTATTTTGTTTTTATATTCCCATTGTTCTATATTTTCAACTCTGTGTAAATTTTAATATACCTTGGTGCTATGCAGTGAAGCTGGCCTCCCTAGTCGTGCAGTTCTGTCTTGTTGCAGCAGGAGTGTTGTGAATTGGCTGGCTGAATCATCTGCACTGCTCTGTTGAAGATGTTAGCAATACGTCCGGAAAATTTCCACAAGTAATCTGTGTCAATAAACTCGACTATATTTTTTCTTTTTTTGTTGGAGCTGCTGCCTTTTGAAGGCTATTGTGAGACAGCCCCGAAGGGCGTACTCTTTCGCGTTTGACATTCCACAGCGTGTTCCTTTTGCTCATTTTAACGGGATTGCAGTGATGAACCAATGTCCGTAAGTTTCTCGTTGCTAACGAGGATGCAGTGTGTGCCACTCTAAAGGGAACTATTTTATACTCTTAAATTTTTCTTATGTACAGAGCTATATTATAAGTCTTCATGAAGTGTCGATTTGAAGAAGTGTGAATAAAGAAGCCTTGGCCAGTGTAGGGTCGGCACATGAACGCATCGTTTCTGCTTCACCCACTTAATGTTTCTCACTTTTGGCCTAAAAGTTGCGAAAAGTGCCCGTCGCTTTTGCAGGAGACGCAGCGGTGCGCCGGCGCCTGTACCTCCCTCAGAAGCGCACATGTGCTCCGCGTGGTCGTCTGCTAGTCCACGGCTGTTAAAACAGCGCCCGTAGTTATACAGGGTGATTCAAGGAGACGCCAGGCTCTTTAAATCGACCGCAAAATTCGGTTTCTTAACCTATCGCGTTACGATTTTGTGCAGCGTTGCCCCCAGATGGTGCATTTTTTTTTTGTAAAATTTGCAAAGAGCGAACTTACCTGAGGAAGAAGTAAAGAAAGAAAAAGGCTTAGCTCCTATGGAAACGCAGCGACGCCACCGGTCTTCAAACAACACGGCGCCGTTTCGCACGGGAGACAAGAGATGGCGCAAGCGGTCGCGACGCCAACTGCCGCCAACGAACGAACATACGACGCCGAGAGCCGGCGTCTTTAGCAGACAAGGAACTGCAGTTCCTTGTTGTTACCGCGCCTGTTTTTGTTTCTGCGACTGTCGCCGCCTGCGGAACGCGCGCCGCATTTGAGTCGAAAAGATCGTCTGCTAAACACGCCGGCTCTCGGCGCCGTATGCTCGTTCGTTGGCGGCGTTTGTTGCGCCATCTCTTGTCTCCCGTGCGAAACGGCGCCGTGTTGTTTGAAGACCGGTGGCGTCGCTGCGTTTCCATAGGAGCTAAGCCTTTTTCTTTCTTTACTTTTTCCTCAGGTAAGTTCGCTCTTTGCAAATTTTACAAAAAAAAATGCACCATCTGGGGGCAACGCTGCACAAAATCGTAGCGCGATAGGTTAAGAAACTGAATTTCGGCGATTAAAGAGCCTGCCGTCCCTGAATCACCCATAAAGAAAACAATTACACACTATATATTTGGTACATAAGAACATTCAGAGGTTCAAGAAGCTTACTGCATGTCAGACTTCAGTGTGCAATGTGCAGTCATGCAGATACTAAATAAATCCACGCAAACAAGCAATTCTTTTTTTTTTTTTTTTGAGGAGCGTTTGATTGGCGGTTGGAACTAGCGCTGACCACGACGATACCCGTACTCCGCCGCCGCCTTTGCGCATGCATCGTATCGTTATCGGAGGTATCGGAACGATCTCCGATGACGATACCCAAAACTCCGTTCTCCGCAAGCCGCTTCCCCTTGTGCGTTTTGGGTAATTGGGGAGTTTTCGTTGACCGCGTTTCCCCTCCGCTAAGCCCTCCGCAGCGAAGCAGCCGCTAAGCCTGCGCGGCCATCGGCCTTGACAGTTTCGGGTATCGTAGCGGGCTGCGGAGAGCGTTGCGAGACGGCAAAAACGATCTACGAAAACTCGCTATTTTTGTACATGTCGCTAATGAGGAATTGGCGGCAAAAGCGAAACGGAATACGATGCTCTGGTTTTCGTCATCCACCGCCGGGTTCTGACGATGATCACTGTAGCTTCGGAGCTTGGCGTGCTCGACGTTGCGTGTAGGCCAGTCTCAGGCCCACAGCTATATAGGGGTCCCTATCGTTTCGTCAAAACTCATTTCGTGGAATTACGTTTCGTCGACACTCATTACGTGAATTGCACGCTGTAGGGACATTTCATCACGCGTGTATCACTTCACTAGGGTGCGCAGCTACACCCCTCCCCCGGTTAATGCCTTACTGCGGCGACTCATTACTAAGATGTTAAGCCACATAACCGACCCGTATTCACGACGCTTCGCGGCGACACTCTTATGCAGCTAAAAAAGAAAAAAAAGCTAATCTGAGTTGTCGGTGAAACGGTCGTAGTTCAGCCAGGGGCGTCTGAAGTGTTGGGTCAACGGGAGGGGATTGGCTCTCCGTCAGGGGCAGCGCCGAAATAAAAGGGGCCGGGGGGGGGGGGGGGAGGCTGCGGGCCAGGGTGTCGTGTCCGAGGGTTGGGGAAGGTGTCCGTATTCCTTTTTCGTCGAAGCACGTTTCGTCGACACTGATATGTTTCGTAAAATCTCGTTTCGTGGACAGATGCTCCTGCGCCATTTCGTCATCGTATATATATATATATTCTTTTTTTTACTAAGTGGATGGGATTGGATTTCTGCGCTAAAAGCGTGGGACATTCGCTGCACTTGATTTGTTTAGTCGATGAAAGACCACACACAGGAGGATGGACGAGTGCCACGACGTCGCGCTTCGACGCTGGTTGATTCCATTGGCTCGAAGCAGCGGCTGCGGGATCGCTCGTCAACCGCGCTGGTTGGTTGATGCGCTGGCGGATTGATCGCTGAGATCATCGTCTAAATTTCCAGGCGATGTCGGCGATATGAGGAACTAAAAGGTGGGAGAAAACATTGCCAAATTGTAGGGAAGGCGGCTACTGTAATGAGACAGTACCAGGGTCTTGTACTCCCGACGGTATTCCTTAATTATCGTGTCTGCCGCATGCCTCCGTTCCGCCTCCCACCAGCGCGTGCGTGTTGAGCTTCACCGCTTTGCACCGGAGTGCTAGGTGCAGCGGCTGACATGGGTGAGCACCTGGGTTAGCGCGATGGGCTCAGTAATTATGCTCAGTACTATTCCAGGTCTACTTTTTTTGTCTTAATTGCAAATTTATCTTAAATTAAAAAAATAACTCTGCCGATATAAAGAAATGCGGGTCTATATTTGAATAAATGGTAGTCAAGATTGTTCCTGTGTAGCTGTCGATCGAAATAACAGTAAACTTTGACTTCACTCTGGTTCCAACGCCGCTAAGGAGCAGTGTCATTTGCACAAGTGTAGATTTTCATAATATTTGGGAGTGGTTGTTTTGGCAGTTCATATTAAAGTCTCGAGTATGGTAGGTTCATAAAACTTGGGGGACGCATTTTTGAATCGATAGACGAGCTGGTTTTTGCAGGCATCTTACGGAACTTGTATATACAGGCTAAATAAACTATCGTCTGTAAAAGTGCGAGGGAAGAGAAACTTTATCCCAACTGAAGTGTTGCGCTCATTTTTCATCAACGTTTTAGTACGCATTGTAAATGGAACCTTCTCTGACTAGGGCCTTATTTCTAAAAACAACGTTGTGTGTTACTCTGGCGCCCTATTGTTATGACTAAAGGTAGTAAGTAATATGCTTTAGTATCCAAGAGGAACCCTCAGCCATTATCAAATATGAACTCATTTAGCGATGCAATCACTTTCATTTTCAAATGATGTGCTAACAGATTTGGCATCTGCTCCAAAAGAAAATTAACTGCTCCAAACCAATCTTTTGCCTGCTGCAGAGACCTGCTACTAAAAATATCAAATCCCGCTTCCATCACTGGATAATGAAACTTTGAACGTCGCGTATACTGCGAGAAAAGCAGCCGGGGCACCGTCTCGAGCGACCTTGTGAGCGATGGCAATCTGTTCGTCGAATTCGACGGACTTTGCGACAGTTGGTTGCATCGAAAGGTTTCTGCGTTCATTTCATCGGCGCACTTTGCGACGCGTTTCGTCAAAGCGTCGTTCCGCGCACATCGCCTCTGGTCGCCGGCATCTGGATGGTAACTTTCCAAACCATGGTGGTTCCGATGAGGCCCCCGGACCCTGCAGGTGGCGTGATTAGTGTGACGCAAGCGTAGAGGCGAGTTGAGGCCCGTTCACACACTCGCGTTTGACTCCGACCGACTGAGATAAGACCGGTATGTAAGCCTCTTGCGACGGTCTAGGACCGGATGCGTTGATGCGGAGCAGGTCCTAAGCCGTCGCAAGAGGCTTAGAAACCGGTCTTGTCTCAGCCGGTCCTACTTGGTTGCAACCGTGTGGACGGGCCTTCAGTCGGTCGGAGTCAGTGGCGGATCCAAGGGGGGGGGAGGGGCGACGGCCGCCCCCCCCCCCCCAAACGAAGTCGACCCCTTTTCCCCCCTTCTCGGAGGGCAATTTGACATGGGTGGACCCGCCGGTGCACAAGAAAGAATGGGAGCATAGTATCCTTAAAAAATTTCCGCCCCCCCCCCCCCCCCCCAAAACGGAGTTGTGGATCCGCCCCTGGTCGGAGTCAAGCGCAAGTGTGTGAACGATCCTTGAGCGATCTACGCTGTAAGGGATCAACGTCACGGGCGCGCTTCGCTGGTTAGTTAGATCCCACAACGGAATGTTTTATTCTATATTTTACGCCACAGGTAGACTGTAATGAGGTCGAGCGTCGATTCTCCAACTGCATTATGCCCCAACAAATAAAAATTTAAAAAGTCAGTAGAAATATTTTACTGAATTGGCTAACTGAATGACCGATATTTCGACTTAGACCCAGGGCTAAAATAACCCTAACGCAAATTTCATTTAAAAAAAATCTGAGCCCTCTAGAAAACATTGTGCTTAAATAGTAATAATAATAATGTCGTGTGCATGCTTATACAGCCGAAAGTTAGTCTGCCTCAGTGGGCGTCTGGCGTCTCAGCTGTAGACAAACAATTTAGCCGGTGCAGTACAACCGCTGGCCTGGGGTCTTCAACGTGCACCACGCAGTAGTGAGACACGACCGCACCGCCGGTACGATGCTCATCAAGATGGAAACGGGCAGGGTGGGGATTGATCCAATACCAGCTATACTTCGTCTCACCTTAGCATGGACTATTGTTAGCCGCGCGTGCCAAAAGCCCGAGCTAGTAGCTTGGATGAAGCCTCGGCGGCTGCACGAGCGCTCGTGCAGCGAGTGCTCCGGTCAAGGCACTCGAAGGTAGCAGTCCGTGCCAAGGTGAGATGAAGCATAGAAGACAAGACCTGTGCATGGCGTTTCTTTAGTAGATCCCCGACCCGCCCCCAGCGGCAAACAGGCTGAAGCTTGACGAGAGTTGGGGCCGCCCCACAACTACGTCGCATTCACTGGCGGCCAGAGCTGTGCGCGCGACTGCTGAGCGCGAGCTGATAGCGAGCTTCCACTTCATATGCAACGCACTTACATGCGAACACTCCCTTGGACAGGAGTGCGAGCTAGCACGCGCTCCTGGCTTTGAGACGTGCATTCCGAGCGCGCGCGCGCTCGTTCTGCGGAAGAACGCTTCAAAGCAGCGACCTCGAGCTCTCGCGCTTGAGACGTTGACTGCATTCTCTGCTTAAGAGTGAGCCCTCAAAAATGGCGTCCAGTGCCAGCGTCCAGCGAAGGGCTTTGCAGCCCTTCGGACAGCAGTAAAGGCATTTTCACTCATGCATTTGACGCTCCACGTGAGTGTCTAACTTCATCGTATGCTATTGGGGTGGAGACCGAACAGTCACTGCCTCTGGTGGCACGCTTCAGCTGTGGGGACAACAAACCGTATTTTCTTGTTTGTTTTTGATCAGCGATATCGATGGTGACGAGTCGAATGGCCGCTCCTCGTGCAACCAAAGCACTGGTATACTTCGTTTCAGCTTGGGTCCAGACGCAGGCGATGCTACAAGCGCGAGCTCCGGGCTTTCAGCGTCCCTGCCAAGCACGCGCGCTCGTGCAATTAAAGCACTGTTCAGGGCCACACGCTCGCGCTACGTAGCATCGGCTGCGTCTGGACCCAAGCTGAAACGAAGTATAAATTGAAGCGCTCGTGTCCAGACCGTGCATGGCGAGGTTCAATTTCTTTGTTATTCTGTGTTCGTAAACACCGGGCTGTGAGGGACAACAAGCTCGATAAAGCTCCCCTATAGTTCGATCTCCTGCCCAATAGCAACAAGCACTCGGTGTGAGCATCTGTTTCATTATCTGCTACACAGACCACTGAAGCAGGCGATGGAGCAGACGATGTCCCAGACGATGTATCAGACGATGGTGCTCATCCGGGCTACCTAGGGGGCGCTGAGGGGATCTACTAGTTAACGTCCCTGGATACGCAGTGAAAAAACATCGAGGGATTTTACTACTAGTGATACGCGCAGGCCTTGTGTTTTAGGTGGTATTGGTTCTGCAGCGCAAGCTTTCGCTCCACGTACTCCGAGCTGGTGTGCACTAGCCTACAGCCCCTTCATCTTTGAAAGGTATAGCGCAAAGTGCGTCGATGCACGAGGCACGTGCAACGTGCAGCCCTTGGAAAGATTATGGCGGCACAGCGCAGCACTGAGCTAGATTTCAGACGCCATGTTCTTCCCAGAAGTGGCGCGCGGCACGTGTCTCGAGCATTTCCATAACAATGAATGGCGCCACTTTTCCCAGGATGGAGGGGCTTTACGCCAGCCCACAAAAAAAGGAGAGAATATTATCAGGAATAATAACCGGTAAATTCGGAGAAGCAGCAAAAGGGAGAGCGAGCTCTCTAGCAATACCAGCTAGAAGACAAGGCCTGCGCATGACGTCACCGTCAGTGGAACTTAAGTGAATCCATTAGTGATGACGTTGGGGTGGTCTTTTTTACAGGAAGTTCTCGAGCACATTTTGGGCATAAAACAATTCGCATAAATAAGGTAGTGAGCAGTAGATGGGCGCGGAACTTTTCACAAAGGTGTTTTTATGTGGTGCATTTATTGCACTCAAATTTCCTGAGTGTAGGTTTCTTGGAAGAACTACAAGAAAATAAAACTTCGTTTTTTCTTTTCCCTATGCGGGGAGGAAAACAGACACAAACCACCGGGTGCTACTCACACGTGGCACCACGTGGTACAATTACACTTGAAAGCTTAATTAGAGATGAACAGCCCAAAGCACAGATCTAGCAGACCCGAGCACGTCTGGTATACGATATGTGAGTAGCGGCGTCAACCCAACGGTTTGCGGTTTTCCTCCTGCGCATTGGGAAGAACGAGTTTTTATTTTCTCGCTTTTTTTTTTTGTTTTCCGAGAAACTTACACTCACAAAATCTGTGTACGATCAATGCACCACCTAAGAGCGGCATTTGTGAAAAGTTACATGGCACTCCGTTCACGAACTTATTCATACTTTTTATATATTTTTTTTTACGGCCAATTAGTGTTTGAGAACACCCTGTAGAGAACAATCCTTTTCCCATTTCCTGCTCGCAATGTCCGCGATATCGAAGGAGAGGCGTCAGCGCCATTTTAACAACGCATTTATATTCTGCGCACACACACACAAAAAATATATATACATATATGTATATACACGCAATTCGAAAGATAAAATTAAGATTCGTTTATTGTGTGTCTGTGTGTGCGTTTGTGTGTGTGTGTGTGTGTTTGGGGATTGGGGAGGGGTGGAGGCTAGCCAAGCTGTTTTCAACAGCTTTTACACATGTCCTCCACCAACATTGTATCTTTTATTTTTAGAAAATAAAGAATATTATCTTTTTCTTCTTTTTTCAAATACAGAACCCTTTCATTACTTTAATACATGTTGCTCATGCAAGGCTCACATTGCGACTAATAAAAAAGAAAAAAAAAGCATCGATACTTTTCTGTTTGTTTTTCAGCTACTTTTTGTTTCAATGAATCTCCAGTATAGAACGTGCGACAAGGCTTTTTTTTTTTTAATCAACAAGAAAGTAATTTTGTGCGCGTCTAGAAATAAGTTGCGTATTTCATCAAGGTCAGCAAATGATTCTAAACGTCTCCTACACACGCGTATTTTATTAACACTTCAAAGAGCTCTTGGACACTTGCATACTGGCTATTTATTTGGTTTTTGTTGTGGAATTTATATTAATAGTTTGTATTTTCGCTAGTTTCAATATCTTATTATATTCAGCTGTAAGGCAGGAAATAAACCTTTGCTTTACTGCTTACTTATTTTCGAGAGACAGTTCCAAAAATAATTAGCTCATGGTATGTCGGAGCGGTCGAATGTCAGTGCATTGATAGCTCGTAACAATACAATTTTATTGAAAAGAATCACAGCCAAACATCTACTAATCTGCAGAGCTGCTTTTAAAACAAACAAAAAAAGTTAAAAAAACAGGTAGAAAGCCTTTTTTTTGGCACTATTTATTGTTGGGTAGTGCCAAAAATTCCCTAACAAAAAAGGCCGTATAGGATCGTACTGCACGCTGAATGGTATGCACCCTAAAAAAAAGCCCGTCCTTGAAGAATTCTTTGGGTCAACTGTTTCGGTCCCTTTGTTGCTGTCCAAGCGGTGGGCGCGAAGCAGTTTGTCGATGCGCACAAATCCTTGAAAGAGAAACGGTTCCGCAAATCGAAGAACTCTTTCTCGATAAATGTGTCAGAGAAATAAGAGAAAGTAGAAAAGGAAAGTTCAAAATGCAGACATCCAAATAACTCTTTCGGAAACACGGGCTTTTTTCTCCCCCAGAGTGGCCGTGAAAGATTGAGAACTGGGTATGCAGAATCGAGGACAGGAACATCGCCCAATGCATCGTCTTGCTTCTACGGTGAGACACTTTATTATATGTACAAGTTCCCCACCAGTGCGGAAGTGGATGAGGTATAGACACCACACGCTATCAATAGGGGTTACAATTTCGCCGTCTCGGTACTTTGCTCACGCGCTCCGGCTCCCCTCATGCCTGCATGCATGCGCCTCCGACGTGCCTCACCCCCAGAAGAGCCCCGATCAGCGAGTGAGGGGAGGCCGACACTGGTCGACGCTGAACCAACATTGAGACACCGCAGCACGGCTTGCATAACGATGCCCCCAAAGGCCGTCGCAGCCATGACACGGGATAGTATACGTCTGCTGGTTTGTGGCTGGACCGGTCTGGTAGCGACACCCTTCCCAGCCGGTGCGGGGCCAACCCTGAGCCGATGTACCGTCCGGGGCTGTAGTTCCTGGCGTACGACTCCACTGGCGAGGGATCCTCGGTGGAACTGCCCGCAGAGTCGCACGGCCACAGGTAGCATCGGAACCGTCGGGACAGGTGTATTTGAAAATGCGCTCTGTAGCGGACCCCCTCCCCGGAAGAGGTTGTGCGAGGCTGCACACAATAACGAATCGAGCGGGGGCTGCCGGGGTCGCGACAGATCGAAAAATAACTCCGAGGGGGCGCGTTTGCATCTACAAGACACTCGCTGCACGCTCGTCGTCGTCGTTGCGCGAAAATATTTACATCGTTTTCTTATGACACGCACGCAGAGGCCCTGTACAGCTTCGTCGGAATATTTATATATTTATAGAGCATTTTTTTATTTTTTTTTACTTCTCCAAACTATTGAAAACCAAAAGAGGAGGAAAGTGTCGTTCGTAAACATTCCATATGCCGACATTCTCGCAAGCTGTCATGCCTTTCCTTTTAGTATTCGTAGAGGTATATACGTTTAACGAGTGGTACGTGATGGTTATATCCGTGGAGAGCATCTCCTTTCGTAACGAGCAACGGGGAATATTGACAATTATGTTTGGTTGTTGCGAGAGACGAGTATAGAACACCGGAGGCAATGGAGAATTGGGCCAACGTGTCCGACCGTTTCGATATGTCAGCAATCACAACCAGCTCGCCGAACCTCGGCTCGGAGAGAACCGCTGTCGGCGCCGAGAAAAGCCCGGAGCAGTCGGGTCTTGGACACCGCCATCTCTTGGTCTAGCCGCGGCACGCCGCGGGAATGTCAAGCTCGTAAGAAACTTGAAAAAAAAAAAAAAGACAAGGTGGAACGATGACGTCAATTGACAGAAGCAAAAAAGCAGCACTTGTCCGATTCCATTAAAAACAATGACACTACGGAGGGCGGGAGAGAGAAAGAGAGAAGAGGGAGGGTGTGCACCGTGTAAGGCAGTATTACACAGCGCAGTTATGCCATCGAACGAGGTGCGCTGGCGTTAAAGGGCCCCTGACTGTTTACTGAAACAGGACTCACAAGGACTTCGTAATGTCAAGAAAAAAATAGAGTCAGTCTCTCTTTCTCGATCGGTCATCTGCTACGGCGGGACAGAGCAACGACACAGCTGGGAATATTGACGTCTAAGGCCACACCGTACGCGCATTAATTAAAAAAGAATAAGAAAACATTTCCCATTCAATTTTGCCAAAAAGACGCCAAAAATGCGTAAAAAAAACAAAAACACTTCAACGGGTAGTTGCGGGAGTGAAAGAAATCACGTGACATCCGGGGTGTCTTACGTGAGGTTCTTTCGTCCTGGTTTTTAGGATTCGGTTTGTCTTCGTTCGTTTGTCCTCAACAAACGTGCGACTATGTAGTCAAAAAAAAAAACATTTAAAAAGACAGTTCGAGTCTTCATATCAAATTTGAGCTCTTCGCACGAAAATAAAGTTCAGTTGTAAGTAGCGCTGTGTCTGTGTCTTCCTTGCTGTCCGTTGTCCTGTTGCGCTTTTTAACCATCACAAATATATTTTTATTTAATGAGGGGGGGCGGTTGAGGCCCTTTAACGCTAGCTGTATACCACATGATTTGAGGGAAATGTTGATGTAAAGAAGAAGAAACCGGACCGACAAGCAACCGAGTCAGGACCCATCACCATCGGTGTTCACAATGCCCCCCAAGGTCGTAGCCCCGCATGCCGGGTGTCTTTGCCGCCCGACCCGAAGTACTCGGGGGAACTCTAGGCACCGATTTCTTCTTGTAGACGTGACGTAATGGCGCAGGTGCTCCGCTCTTCGAGAAATCGACTTTCTGCGTATGATCTGTGCCCATTCATCGTTTATTAACGACGAGTGGGCGTATAAAGGCGAGCCGGGGAACGTCTGACGTGTCTTGCGCCTTCCCGTATTTTTCCCTGATCCTGGGTGCTTTCGACATGATGGGGCACGACCGCCTGATTTTCGCAATGATCGAGCCGCCGTGGTCGGGGTCGATCGGTGGAGCGCCGGCAACGGGTCGAGACACGAGTGTTGGTCGGTGCAGTTTGTGGCAGACTCGACCTCTCCCTGCTTGGTGTACGTTCCGCGTACACAAAACTACCGAATCGCTACGAAAACAAAAAAATAAAAAAAGCGAGGCGTTTGAGATTTTAATGCTCAGAGTAAGCGCTCGTTGAGAAAGCCGTGGTCTACGTCTTCGTGACCATGTCCGCGTGCGCCCCTTTTGTACTAGCGCAGACCGTGAAGAGTCTCCGGCGACGCCACTGCGCTGTGGTCGCCGAGCGGCGCAGCGTGCGACCATGAGCCTACAGCATCGGGTCGACAAAATCACTCCATCTAGCATCGGGACGCTCGGCGATACACGTAAACAGAACAGATGTTTAGCTTCGTACAAGGCACTTAAAAATAACGTGTACACACTTATTGCAATAAGACATTGCAACGCAATATAAACGCTCGTACATGTATACACAGGAGACACTGAGAGCCGCACGGAGCTGCGCATGGACGACTCCGATGGGGAGAGTCGTTGCCCTTGGCGCGCGCCGGAGTCCACCCCTCGGTGCCGAGTCCAGCGCTGCGCTATGGGCGCTCTGCCCGGTCGACCGCAGGGGCGAGCGCCGAGGCTGGCCCCGGGCCGAGAGCCCTCGTCGTCGTGGGGTTCAACTCCCGGACAGGCGCCGCTCAGGCTAGGAGGCCCACGAGCCGTCTCACTGGAATCGCCGCAAGAAACAGGAGAACTGCTTGCGTGTACAGAGAGAAAAGCAGGAAATTACCGCTTTCGAAGCTACACCCTTTTTTTGACGAATACGAGAAAATAGTCAAATCTAAAAAGTTGCCACGCAAGAGCACATAGTAGTAAAGTAGCTTCTTTGATAGAAATTTAGCTCCGGGTCAGGCGTCGTTTTCTTTGCAGAACATTTGCATCAGGACGTCCTCAGATGAATCGCATCGAGTGTTCCGATTTTCTAGTATCGCGTAGCAACCAGGTCAGATGTGAAAATGCGATCTGTTTCTGAATAGTATCTTAGGCCTTGTGACTATTGACGGATATAAAATGCGCCACGAGAACATTTTCTGACACTGATTTGTTCATTTCTTTATTTTATACTGCAGACATTATAATTCTATCACATAAGTAGGTTGTCGTTTATAGGTTTGCTTTCAGGCAGCTGGGTGATATGGGCGCTACCCTAACCGACCTTCAGTTTTTCTTTTCTTTTATTCCGTTCGCTTCACTTCATCATTGCCACAGCAGGCCAGGCTATTGCTACTGTAGGTGCTCCTTCTCCCCAGCACAGGCCTTTGTGGAGGCTGGTCAACGCCCGCTTCAGTGGCTCGGCATCTCGGTAAAACAGAGAGAAGGTCGGCAATGGCGGCTCAACCTGGCGCGTGTTTAAATCGTCTATAAGTATTAGAACACGTTTGGCACAAGTAAACAGAAACATAACAGGCGTATCACGTTCGTAAAATTACCCAAAGCACCAATAATAAAAAGAACAGCGATAAAAGTAGCTATTTGCCGAAGCAGTATATATATATATATATATGTATATATTACTTGTAATATTTAAGTGTTTCTGCGAAGACTCAAAAATTTCGAAAACTAGGGTAGTCATAAAAAAATTAATTAGCTCTTTTCGGAAACAAGCTGCCAGTCAAAGCGGACGTCTGGGATTGAAAAAGGCATACTCATTAGCATACTAATTATCTAAAGTTTACTCATTAACTTATCAAATCGTGAAAATAAACATGTGCTTCGAATTAGAAACTTGCTGAGCGTCATCGAAAACCCCCAAATCAGTCAATTTTAGGACGACTCGAAGCACGTCTGAGGCGAGGGGGTGCGCTAAAGTTATCGCTCGTGCAATAGGTCAGCGATGCGAAAATGCGGATGAGATTCTTATCATTCGCACTTTCGCATCGCTGACCTTGCGCCTACTACGCGATAGCTTTAGCTACCCTCTCGCTTCCCACATTCTTCGAGTCGCCCTAAAATTGACTGATTTGGGGGTTTTCGATGACGCTCACCAAGTTTCTAATTGGAACCACATGTTTATTTTCACGATTTGAGAAGTTAACAAGTAAAGTTTAGGTAATTATTTTGCTAATAAATGTGTCCTTTTTTTTTGCAATCTTAGACGTCCGTTTTGGCGGGCAGCTTGTTCCCGAAAAGCTTTTTTTTTTTCTCAAACAACATATTTTGAGGAATGTTTGAAAGTCTTCGCAGAGACCCGTTACATCTTCCAAGCGCTGATGACAGAATAAATAGAAAAAAAAAAACGGTGAGTCGTTCGGCTGTGTACGCAGGCGCGGCGTGTGATACTATTCTGGAAAGAGCTGCTGCGCCTGCCCAAAACTGGTTCCACAGTCCAGTAGATAAGATGGCAAGGCGCAGGACGCTATGAACTGCTGTTTGCGTCCCAAGCGCCTTCTGGTCGCTCTGTCTCTGCAAGCCTGTCGAGCTAGCGTATGTAACCAGTGCTAGAAAGCATAAATGCTACACGGACAACAAAGTTTGAGATTTAGCGAGGGCCTTCGGCTGTACGCTTTAACGTCTTGGAAGAAGCAAGTTGGTTCACAAAAAATTCGAAAATTTTGAACAGATTCTGCGCTTCTTGGTTTTTTTCGGCGTTCACCTGGAGAATGGGGGTTAAATTAGGGTGCCTTCATGTGCGCTTTGCTTAGGCCGGGTGGAGTCATCCGGCCATTTTGTCCCACACTTTTATTTTCCTTTTTTGTTCAGAAGCGCGTGAAAGAGCGTGTCCCTGCACGCGTCTGTGGCGCTGACTGTGCTATGGCGACATTTTGTTTTCGTCGATTTCTTTGTATTTTCTCCGTGAGCGCGTGCTGTCGGCATCGGGTACTACAACGGGTGGCATCACCCTAAACAGAAGGACATTGAGGCACCCTAGGTTGAAATGTTTCATTCACGCTTTAATCAGCGGTGTTAAGGGAGCTTTGTTCATTCTTGTTATAAACCGAAATTTCTTTAGGACGTCAAAGACTGGAGCACCGTCTGGTGGCATTTAGAAAGAAAAGGGTCTGTAGACCAGAAGTTTTGACATTTTGACACATGATCATCTTTTGCCGACAGGTGCGCCGCCCTGCGGGCATTTCACGGAGACTGCGGTTTTAGCAGACGTTTCCGCCGTTTTCTTGCACATAGTTCGGGTACACATAGTCCGCTGTCCCCTGCGCCGCAAGCGCCGTCCGGTGTCGAGAGTAGAACGCCCTTCGCGTCTACTAGCGAGGCCAAAACAAAACAAGGCGGTCCTGCCGCACTTTGCATGGCAGCACGTTGCCCGCCACGTTAGACCTGTTCTTCCCGGACAGTAGGGCGCTGTAGCGCCCGAAAGACGCGACCACAAAAGGGGCGCGTATACGCCAGCGACCGCGAGACACGACCATTTAATGCTGACAAGAAACGGCCTACTGGCATCCCATGATGCACAATCGACAGGCGCGTACCAGCGTTTGGCACCGCCCGTCTGCCTCTGTCTACGCGCACTAACACAGCGTTTAAAACGGCGCAACGGGATGCGCAACGAAAACGCGACCCAAAAACATCCGATCACGCTCGCCAGGACGCTGCTCAAAACTTGAAAGCTACGGGTCTATTGGGGCGGTTCCTAAATTGCCACGACTCGGTGGAGCTTGTATCATGAAATGATGGAGGCCCGTAGTATTAGGAGTATGCAGCACAGCCAGGGCGACTGGAAGGCCGCGCACTGACCTGGTTCAGAAAAGGTTGCACACGGCACCCTGACATCCCCGAGGAAGCAACGGGTGGGCAGTCAGGTTGGAAGTGGGGAAGATGGGCACTCGGTTGCGGCGGTTCTGGTTGCCGACTGGACAGGGAGAAGAGTCGTCAGCGGGGACCGAGCGAGAGCAAAGAATCGCTTACTTCGGGTAGAGTCGTTGGAAGACACGGATCTCCGTCGGAAATGCTTTATGAACCTCTTTCTTGGGTCGCGTTCTGGAGAAAGAAAGAAAGAACAAAAACAAATTCCACCGTTTTAAAAGATGAGTGTGGCGACCGTAGCGAAACTTCTAGCACGAGCTCCTTGCTCAAACTTTCGTGCAGGGAGATGACCCACGAAGGCTAAGAACTCGCGCTTCTTGACTTAGCTATGTATATATATCTATATATATATATATATATATATATATATATATATATATATATATATATATATATATATATATATATATATAAATAAAGTAATGAAGTCGCACTATGAAAGCTAGGTTAGTCGAGTAGTATATAAGGCATTTAGTGAGTCGCACGTCATCGGCAATTGAGACAAACTTCGTTAAGAACTAGTAACCAAAATCGGACAGATAGTTTCGTTTCGACACTCGGGTCAGCGTCACGTGTGAAATCACTATTAAACATCATTTTATATACGACTTTGACACGCATGAGTAGCGTAGTAGTGCATCTAAAGTTACCGCTCGTGTGAGCACGTTCAAGGTGCGAGTTAGATAAGAGACGGGAAAATTATGCGAGCGCCTTATCTCAATCGCTAGCTTTGTACGTGCTCCATGAGCGCTAAATTTAGTGCACTACTACGCTTCATAGCGTTCAAAGTCATTATGAAGAATGACTGATTTAGTGGTTTCGATGACGCTGAGCAAGTTTCGACTGAACTATATGTCCATTTTCTATTAATTAAAACGTTCATTAACGAATTTAAGTCCAGCTAGCCGACTGATCGTTACGATTAGCCTCCATATTATGTCCCCTGGCCGTATAACCCACCTCGCAGACTGCATTAATCTACGCTTTCATGGTTTTTAAAAAATTGTGGTTAAGCATTCCAGTATATATATACACCGGTATAAGGCACGTGTACCTCTCATCGCGAGGTTATAAGCGTGAAAAACATAGTTTTATTCCTTCATGATTGTACTACGGGCTCTTGTGCTGACTCTCTCGCGCCCACAGCAACACTAGCGATATCGGGCAAGGCTAGGGCATGTTATTTTAGTATAGCCACTGACAGGTTGAGAACGACATCTTTTTCGATACCTCCAGCACCCGCTCGTTGCCTTCCAGCGTGCTTTGGCTGCGCGTGCACGCTCGAAGTTTACGAGACTGCTATCGAAGGTAGGAGGCTGGAGGCGGCACAACTGAAAGTCCCATCTGCCTATAGTTGTATGCATCGTAAGAAGCCAGAGCTATTCGAGACTCCAGCAAAACGAACGGCACCTGGCGAGAAAACTGACGGAACAGGTCCTTTCGGAAACAGTTGTCCCTGCAGTGACTTTGTCGGTCGATATCAACGTGCTGCCCGGGTCACTCTCGACCCAACCGTGTAGACCAGACATTGTGCGTTTATCAAAGTTCATCAGCACCATAGGACAGTCCTTCCATCGCTTCCCCGAAAGCCTCTGGAAGGTCGCTTACACGCCAACACATCGCCGCAGCGTAGTGAATACAAATCGGGGAAAACCCTTGTGAGTCGTATGCTTGCATGCTGAAACCCGAGCGTTGTGCGTTGAGCTGGCACGTGGCACTGCACGTACCTGTTCTAGACCGCCATATCTGCCCGATAGGGGGCAATCGCCGGAGTCGCGAATAGTACTCTGAATCGTCGCCTTTCACTGCTTTGACCTCTTTTCTTTTCTTCTGCTCCTGCCGCAGATCGCGTTCACTTTGTTGTCTTGCATGCTCCGGGAGAATGTCTACTGATACTTTTTTGTTTTGTTTCTTTATTTCGAACCGCACGTACCAGTACGCCTTTCCTGAACTCCTCGGTGCTGTCGGAGCAGCCAATCTTGGGACCTGCGTTGATTCGAGCCATCTTTCCAATACCGGGGCTGCCGAAACCTGGAACACCGCTTCGGGGATACCTGCTTTCGTCGTGCATGTGCAATTTGTACCAGTGCGACTGCTCATCGAGCACTCCTGAGTCTGCAAGAGAAGCGACGATTCGCTCTGCTTTGGGCACTTCATATGTGTTAGAACCGAACAATGACACACGCGTGAGTCAGGCATTTGTTTGTCACTGTTGGCTGACGTCTCCAAATTGAAAGAGAACTGTTTGATCCGACGTATCAACATCAGGTACGCTAGAAAGGGCTGTGCACCCGAAATTTGACGCCTTCACGCAGCGACCAATCGCCGGCAAGAAACCCCTCAGAAAAGCTGTTCGCCTCACTTCACCGCAGCACACTTTCTCACACCATTTTAACACCCTTCAGAAATGAAATGGTGCTCGATGCAACGCCACCATATTTCACGAGTGGGAAGGGTGGATTAGATCGCAATGAAGTTGCTGAAACGGTGAAGCCATGGGTGTGTATACGTCTCTGGAACAGCGTTTTCACACCTTTCAAAGCGAAAAATGTTTTTGTGTGTACGATGGACCGCAGCAGACGCTACGAGCCATCACAGCCAACCCAACGCTGTAATCGTACGTGACTAAGCGCCCACAGCTGCGCTTCCTCCAAGGTCACGTGACACTCTCAAAGCATCGGATTGGCTTCAAGCGTTCGTAGCGTCCTGTGCGGTCCATCGTAAGGTGAAACGGAGGGTGATGTTATGTTATCTAGTTTATAAGGACCACAATGTTTTTATAAATAACGCTAATATGTTTGCAGCAGTCACTATCCTCTCTATTTCCAAGCCCTCAAATTAGATAGCGGTGTTTGTGATATTATTGTGTTCATTGTTATAATATTTATGTATTTATATGTATACTCACTCCCCCTTTGCGGGTCACAAAATAAATGAGGATGATCGCAGCGGCGTACCTGAGAGGTGAATGACCACTTCCCCGAGGAACTCGTCGCATCCGGCCAGGTGGCTGTTCCAGACGCTGACTTGAAGGAAGCTCCGCTTGAGCTCGTCGGGCGGCACCTCGGGGTAGACCATGGTCTGCTTCCAGACGGGGCTGCTACAGCGCGGCACGCAGCGGCTGCGGCGCTGGGTCTCTAAGCTGCAGCACAGGCGCCGAGGCTCTTTATTCGATCGGAAAAACTCTTTCGTAATTTTATTTTAAGGGAACTCAAATTAAGACAATGATTACTTATTAACGCAGTCTGCCGTTATAACGAGTAATCCAATGGAAAAACGAGCTCTGCTCCACGATATACTAAATGAACTGAAATACATTAGATGTCTGAGACGACCCTGGGTATCTTTACTGATTTTTCATTTTTTTTCTCTTTTCTCCGCTCAATTTCATAATAAGTTTAGGCTGTCTGGAACCCTCTGCATCGAAACTAAGAGCTCAAACACACCGAAAACTACACATTCGAAGAGACCCCAGTCTGCGGCACGCGTTTGCTGCGATCATCAGGACTCGGAAATATTGCGGCACTGCCGGATCGGCTCGCAATCTGTCAGCGGTGCGATATCTTGATCAACTTAGTTAATTGAATGAAACTAGGCTTTTACTCGGTCATGTATGAAGTTATCTAACTTGAACTAGAGTCGATGACAGGTTAAGAATTGAGTAGATGTCTCGCCTCTAGCGCGAGCTTCCTGTCTAGGATAACAGTTGGTCAAAGCCAAAGCCCGGCGGAAGGCGACGAACGGCCGCTTCAGGTGGAGACTGAATTTCGAGCCTGTCACCGACTATAGTACACATCACATGGCCACCGTCATCGCTCCTCTTCAATGCCTGCGGGGTTTAAATTACGAGTAATCGAGTGAACCGAGCTCTTATTTCTTGGGTATGCTTATTTTCGCCACATGTCGCGCACCGAACTCATGCGCCCGTGTGTGTGTTCGCTCTCTCTTTGGTACTGATTTCTTGTGACAAGGTGCCTTATTTTCGGCGTCAGTGCTCGCATTTTTTGGTCACATTGACAGCGATTTCGGGTGCTAGGATCGTGCCCGCATAAAAGAAACAATCGAGGAAAAACGTTTATGTGAGGTAAAAGTCCGATTTGCTGCGCAGAATTGAGTCGAAAATAAAAGCGCGAAAACCAGGAACCCTATAAACCTTTCCAATGCTTAATCACCCGGGCAAATAATGATGAGTCAGTGAGATGTGGACGCCTCCGCAGCGTCTGATACAACAGAGCTACACCGCATGCTCAGAAGGCGTTCCACAGCCCAGCAGACAAAGATGGCAGCACACAGAAGGCAATTTTTGCGAAAGTCTATACAAATTGCATATTCCCTGCCTTAAGATTAGAATCTGCCAGGGCGACCGACAGAGATTCTTTTCCAGGGAGCTGAAGGGAAACGACTCACGTTCTTCTGGGCAGGAGAAAACACGTGACGAAGGGATCGGGAAGATCACCGCTGTCTCTAGCTGTTGCCAAGCGGCGTGCCTGGACTATGGTGACGTACAAAATGGCCGCCTTGATGTCGTAGCACGCCTGAAGCTGCGACCAGAAACGAGTCCTGGTAAGCGATCGAATCTGCGCCACTGTGTTTACATCTCGCGACAAACCGTGCTGCGAACTAACTTTGGGCTCGTTAGCTTAGGATGCGGCTCACTATTCTCTCCGATTGATCTCGACCGGCAGTTGCCTGCCGTCCAACTTTAATTGACAAAGTCGTAAGACCCAGACCGCATCGCCACGGAATGACGTCTCTAAGCCTCATCCCCCGTCGCGTTGCTCAATCAACGCCTTCTGACTGCCTGAAAACCACGCTATGAAATGCCATATATCTGCCCTTCACAGGAAATGGGGTACTTCATGGTCGAAACACCGGCATGTGTAACACTCAGTCGAATCAATCGATAATTGTGAAAAAGAAAAGAACGTCGCCTGAGCGACTTGACAGATTACAATTTGCCACTTTAGGTGCAGATGACACATGGCCGAATCGGAAGAGTATAGAAGAGCGACGAGATACGGAAAATGGTATTTTGAGCGACAAGTGCATTTGCATTTCACGAGCCCAGACTAAGACTGAGAAATGTTTTTTTATACTCTCGGGCACAACTTTATCGTGGTTCCGGGATTGGGGCAAGCGGAACACTCGGTTTAACGATTAATCACAAATTAGACGTCACCTACCTGATCTCCCCAGTTATTTTCCCTGTCTTGCATATGTACTGGAAAAATAAGTAATAGTAATCAGTGCAATTCAATTCAATCGCCACGGCACGCAACAAACATTGACTTGCTATTAACACAAATATTTAAAGGGACGCCAAAGTCGACTTTAGATGCCTTATTAAAATCGTTCTATGCTTCATACACAAAACAACTGTTTTCACGGCTAATATTTTATCACGTAATTTTAAGACGATTTTTAGCAGAAACCTCCGAAGCCTTCCGCTAATATCGCTGGGAGAAAGAAGTGACATGATGACTGTCACTTATCTGCGCCTGCGCAAACAAGAGACAAGTACGTCACAAATATGTTTCCCTTCCTTCCCGCTATCGAGTGCGGCGCTCCATGAACTGTTTAATATCATTTTTTTTTTTGAGGGAGGCAATTAAGGATTTTGATGGAGAGCTTGGACATTTGGGACCTCTGCTACGTGTCTCTCCGTGTCATGATACTTCATGATCCGCTCCAGTGTCTGTAATAGCCTCAGTCCACTGTGCCGACGGTCACCGGTTTTTGTCAACTGACAAAACAAAATAAGCGTTTTAGCACCACGAGAACTCTCCTTAGTGTCGTTTATTCATCAAAAAATAAATAAAGAAGATGCTCTTTGAAAAATATTGTTTTTTGTGCTCCTGGTAGGACGAGGCTCTAATAGAGATAACCAAACGCTCTTCCGCGGCAATTCTGAACTACGAGAGAGCAATAAACACGGGCCACGGGGAGAGTAAGTTCTAAAGAACTCTCTTGGTTTACGACACGAACAACCGGGGAAGCTCGAACCCGGAGAGAGCTAGGGTTCACACCGCGCACATTAGCGAGGCTGCGATGACAACCATTCTTTCCAACACGAGGTTCAGGCATCGACGACAGCGTGCCCCATTCAGGTCGAGCCCCTGGACACAGAGAACACCGGGATGCCCATTCCGTGTTGCCCCAGACAGACAGGACGAGCCCGCATTCCACAACAGCGACGTCCAGGAGAAGCAAAGCAGCAAACACCCCAACACACAAAGCACACCGAGAGCAAGGTAAGAATTTGCGCGAGCCCCCGAACCACTGTTCCTACTCGGGGAGCGGGTCCCCGCCGAGCCGCCGCCCGCGCGCCGCCCAGCGGTCCCCATGTATTGCTGAGTCCTGCTAGGGTGCCTCAATGTCCTTCTGTTTAGGGTGATGCCACCTTTGTAGTACCCGATGCCGACAGCACGCGCTCACGGGGAATATACAAAGAAATCGACGAAAACAAAATGTCGCCATAGCACAGTCAGCGCCACAGACGCGTGCAGGGACACGCTCTTTCACGCGCTTCTGTACGAAAAAGGAAAATAAAATGTGGGACAAAAATGGCCGGATGACTCCACCCTGAGCTAAAGCGCACATGAAGGCACCCTAGGTCCTGCCTCCAACAACTCGTCTAATCTAAAGCCCCTCTATTCTGGGAAAAGTGGTGCCATTCATTGTTGTGGAAATGCTCGAGACACGTGCCGCGCGTCACTCTTGGGAAGGACATGGCGTCTGAAATCGAGCTCAGTGCTGTGTTGTACCGCCATAATCTTCCCAAGGGCAGCACGTTGCATGTGCCTCGTGCATCGACGCACCTTACGCTACTTTCAAAACTAGAAGGGGCTTTAGTCTAATCAGCTCGACGAGGACACGCCAATAGCTCCGGTACTGAGCACGCCAAAACAGGGCCACAAAGTAACTCCCGTGATATACCGAATTAAAGCCTGCCGACGGTGAAGGGACAAGAGGGGGAAAATATAAGGTATGCAGACGATCTTTCGGAGTCGGGCGTTCATTCGGGATTTTGAAATTACGTCGAACTATTTAAGTTAGTGAAATAATTTTAATTCTGTTACTCGATGTTTTTGTCTTTTTTTTTTGAATTTACGAATAAGGGTTCTTGGTTTACAATTATGGCCGCTAAATTATGTCTAAGGTAGTAAAATAAAATTTCACAAACTGAAACTCCCTTGATTATTTTTTTAGGCACTGGTAACATCGTTGAATGACCGTTCGTTCTCAAAAAACTATGTTGACAAGTATGCAAATTCAAGTTGGTTTAGTCTCAACATCGCTGTCTTTTTACTGCCTCAATCTCTGTCTCGAGGAGAGTGTCCAATCAAAGCCCTGTCGTATCCTCGTTGTAAACTGAGCCGTTGGTCAGCAATCGTGGCACAGCTCTCCGTTATGAGATGGTTTAATGCAATGAAAACGTCACTAAGTTACTTGTAGTGATTAACTGTAATCTTATCTAGATGTTTGTTACGCTGCGTTTTATACCACACATCAAATAAGGCTTCATAAAATATATTTTAAAGCTTTGCGTTTCAACGTAGGCTAGACGTCAGAGAGAACTTGCTGAGGGGAGCGGTGACTCAGCTCGGAAACCTCGCATTGTTTCGCATCTGTGGAGACGGCGAGGTTACGCCCAGCCCAATACTCGCCGCTTAGCAGTGGGTTCGCTTAAATGGTACATGGCTTCCTGGGAGGCTGGGAATGGGAGTACAGTCACGCCGCTTAACAAGATCTCCTCAGCGCTCCCGTTATCGCTGAACATAACATGGTCCTACGAACAACACGCAGACAACGTTTCAAAGCACAGGCAGCACACGGTGGATCATAGCTTATGGGTGGATCTAGTCTAAGCCCACTCCAGGTCGAGCAAGCAGTACCGGAAGGCGGCGCAGTGGGAGAAATGTCACGAGCCCCTTCCTTGCGGTTTCCTTGGAATGGGGCGGTGGTGTTCACACGCTCGATACACCATAGACACGATAGCCAGCCGTTCTATGTCGCGGGGTTTATTCGTATTTTCCAGCGTAGTTTCCACTTCACTGAATTTGAGTGGACATGTATTCGAGGGGCGAGTCGCAACGGGCGCAACATTAATTGCGCTAAAATTATGAGAATCGTTGAGGTTATTGCGAACCGTCGTCTACAGGGTGACTTAACAAACCGTCGCACAGGAGATACGAAAATATGTCACGAATGCGTAAGGATCTGTGTGACGCTGCTGCTGCTACGCAGCAAGTTGCTCGGATGTGAAACCTCGCTTCGTCTCTGCACAGAAAGCCTTTTATTTTTATATTTTTCGTTTTGAGGTTATCATGAACTGAATTTGCTGCAGATAACTGAGCGGCGAGTACACTTGCAACCTGTAATCCAGCGTCCGCGTTTTGATTTATAACGATGGCAGGTGAAAGGGGAGTTTCGACTATGGTTTTAGTATCGACTGAGTGACAGCGCCCCTATACATAATGGATGGCCAGAATTATGGATGGGGCTGAACCATTCTAATCAAGCGGCGGCCTGCGCCACCTAGTCAAAGGTAGGTAGCAAGTCCAGGTGAAGCCACGCACCCGCAGCGGAAAAGACGAGAAGGACGGGAATTGGGGACCATTTCATTTTATATTTCGCGCTGGCGAAACAAGAAACGTAAAAATGGTCCCAAATTCACGCCTTTGCGAATATCGCCGCTGGAAAGTGCGAAGGGGCCTCCGCCCGAGCATTTACTGGCGAGCGCGGCGGTCGGAACGGCGGGGACCGGCGGGGCGACGACGACAATGCGTGGAGTGACGACGGCCGACGACGGAGGTGAGCATGCAAAGGCACGCGCGTCCCGCGCGGGCCGGTGCAGACGGACGCACGCCACACAGAGAGGCAGGCACGCACAAATTCTTACCTTGCTACACTTAGACAAAGTCGGGGCTAGGGAATCGCGAGGCAGAGGCGACCCCGACTGCGGGACGCCGCAGCCGGGGCTTAACGCACCTGGGGGCGCCTCTGAAGGGCAGAGAAGGGAGGGCCGGACGTCACTGGACGCAGCCTCAGCCGTCGGATGGATAGTCAGATAAGCTGATTGCTGCGAGATTACGTCACCCTAGCCTTTTATGTTCACTAGTCACCTCATCTATCCGGGAGAAGTATTCTACGCCACCATATCGTGAAGCAGTGGCTTTGCTTTAGGGACATTTCGAAAGTGCTTCGTACGGCCAGGTGCTCGTGAAATGCGGTCTTATAGGGAGTATTCACTGGCGGCCATAGCTGTGTGCGTGAATTCTGAGCGCGTGCTGCTGGCGAGCTTCCAGAGTTCTTTGCAACCTGCATTCCGCACCATCAAGAGTGCCGGTCTTAGCAGCCTATTGATGTGAGCTCGTTCTGAGCATGCGCTCTAAACAGCACCCACAAATATGGCGTCCAGTGAATACTTCCTATAGCTGAACATTCATAAAGTGTCGACGTTAGAGGGTGCGATCACACGGCACATCCTGTAATGGCATGGAACGAAACACGAAGGAAGCCGAAGCTGGTAGGACGAACTTCCAAACAAATCCCCGGGAAGCCTCCTGGCGGCTGCCGATTTTTCGGTGAGTAACGTCGGCAGCCTCATCAAAACACCCAAGATACTATTTTGAAGAATGTAACCCTTCGGAGACCCCCAAAATTTCGGTTTCTTGGTAAAACAACAGCTGCTGCTCTGAGCTCTTAATAGCTATTATTTGACAGATCATAGGTCAAGTTTTTCAACATGAGGTATCAGTCACAACTCCAAGAGGCTCGCCGAATTGCGTCGCGTCCCTTATCCTCTACTGCCTGTTGGGGCTCCAGTCACTAATGAATTTACTTCCGTTGCAGCTGGTTATTCTCCCGCTACTATCCTGGGATTTCTTGGGACAGCGCCAAAAACTGCGAACTGGAGCAGGCAAACAGTTCTAGGCATATAGGGCAAATGTTCCTCGGCTGTTTTATGGCGCGGACATGTCTGACGTCCCTCAGTTGGGCATACTTCCGAAGAATGCGTCAGAGAGTAAAGTGAAGCACGTGACCAACCTGAGCTGTCGTCGGGAGAAGCGTCCAAGCCCCGGTCGTAGTCCAGGCGCGCGGCTGCTCCGGGCGGGTTTGCTGGGTGCCAGACCTCCTGGTCTGGGAGTCCTCCGGCCGCCCTCTAGCATGTTGAAGTCGCTGCGGGGGAACACACACGACGTCGATGGGCTTTCAAGCGAAGAAGTATTCCCCGCTCCACTGCACGAATGTCTGAATCACGCGCCCGCTAGCGTAATCCAGACACTTTTACGAGGTAAGGAGGTGTTCCACGATGCATCTTTGGCACATCGGAGCGCAAGAAAAGACATGCCAATCAGAGGGAAATTTATAGAACGCGCAGACAACGCGCGATGACAGGCAGCCAAGTGCGCACCGTTGTTGCTTGACATCGAGGGATAATAAAAGCACGTGAGCGCATTTGGCGCATAAACAAACGACGCTCGAGATGCGCCAGGAGCTGAGGAACTTGCTCGTGGTATACGTTTGCTCAGAGCGTAAGACGACAGCGTTTCCAACCAAGCCCGCGTTTGCCCACACCGGGTATGGGCACTGCGCGTGCTCAGAAACCAGATTCGCGTGAGGTAAAACTTCTGCGCATGCGCCGTGGCAACAACAGCGCAAGCGCAGAGGCGTGACGTCACAGCCGGGTGTTGGTGAGAGTTTGATCATGACTTGGTAAGAATAAGGCAAAATAAGGGCACGTCATTGGCCAATATTTTTTCAATGACCTTGGACGCGATCATTGACAGCTCTTGTGACCAACCACTAGCCACCAATGTTCGCCTAGCGAAGGAAATGAGCTTACCAAATGCCCTCCAATCACGATTTCTAGGTAATGATGTATTCAAGTATTTCATTTGAGCACGCTTGAGTTCGAATTTGCGACTCCTCGTAACTGAAAGGGCAACGCACATGATGGCGTCGTCATTGCGACATTCAGAACGCACTCAATCTTTCTTTTGGTTGCACTCGCGGTTACGACGGAGTGGACGGTAAAAACTGCGAATTCGAACCGTGGGAGTTTTGACCCAAACCCCGAACGCGAACCCCACATCCGAAGTTTCGCCTCGTGTTACGGGACATCTCGTCACTGTCACCTTTGCTGGCCCAGTAAATACGCTGGGTACCTTCAAACTCCCCTTTTCCACCACGCCACACTACGTAAGTCCTTCAAGGTCATCCCAGCTCGTTCTTACTTCGCAGGTTCATCACGGGGGGAATATGCGGCACTGGCGGCGGCGACGCTTTCGCCGCTCCACCCTGGCTACATCCATTGACCAAACTCTCTCAGTATACGGATCTGCTTTTGATTAACGCACATGCGATTGGGGCGTGGAGGATAACAACGGCTGCCGTTACCTTCTGATGACGACTTCCACTTCGTCCGTAGAAGAGGCGATAATTCGCTGCACCTCCTCGTAGGTTTTACCGGTCAACGGCACGCCGTTCCATTCCAGCACTTGGTCACCTGAAAGCAAGCGTCCATGAAGCTCGGCGTCAACGTGTTTGTACCGCGACACGCCGCCAGGGAGCGTGTCCCGCAGCTCTGGAGACCGACCTTCGTTGACCTCGCCCAGCGTCTCGACCACACCACCGGCGTACACCTTGGCAACGTAGGCGCCTAAAACTCCATTGCTTCCGGGAATCACCTTGCCTCCGACAACCTTCATGCCCAGACCGTTCCCTGGAGCAGAAGTTTGGAACGCGGTTACTTCCAGGATCATTAATCTCTAATGTATATATATATATATATATATATATATATATATATATATATATATATATATATATATATATATATATATATATATATATATATATATATATATATATATATATATATATATATATAGATATATAGATTTTTTATTTACCGTTTCTCGTCATGAATGTGAATTATTTTGCTTTCCTCTAGTCACTGCCACGTTAAGAAAGGCAGGTTGAGGTTCAAGCATTTATCTACGCTTGGCAGCAAGTCAGATTGCGGCATCAGATGAAGAAGCGCGAACAGAATCATCCGTGCCTGAAGTTTTCTAAGCTGTCAGTGAGCGTGCAAATAGGCCGGCAGCCCTTTCCTGGCTTTTCTATCGGGGAGGAGAAGCGTTACTTCATAAACTCAGTTGTTGCAAGCGGACGCGCTGCGTTTTCAACAAAGTAAACTTGCTTTTTACAGTGGCAGATGTTAGTGGCCCGTTCCATGGTTCCGCGAAGGCGCGAGCGTAAACGAAGCAATTTTTCCCGCTAAATTTAGCGGGAAAATTGATAGCACGTGACCTGACGTAATGAGACCTATAAACAAATTTAGGTTCTCCGCTAAGTTTAGCGGAAAAGTTGACGTCACGGGACCTATGCGCCAATTCAGTTTCCCCGCTAAATTTGGCGGGAAAATTGATGTCACGTGGCCTATGCACCAATTTTGTTTCCCCGCTAAATTTGGCGCGAAAACATGATATCACGGAACCTGCACAAAAATGCAGGTTCACCACAAAATTTAGCGGAAAAATTGACGTCACGTGATCTATGCACCAATTCAGTTTCCCCGCTAAATTTGGCTAAAAAATGACGTCACGACCTTGCTGCCGCTGTCTAAACGCATCACGACGTGTGATCTTCGCGCAATTTTTCTTCCGTGACACTCAGCTCACTCACCACTGATGGAACGATCCTTGGGGTCTCGGGTCAAAAGAATTTGCTTTACTGGAAAGAAATACTTCTTTTGTGAGCTCTTGTGGAGGGATGAGTTCTGAAAGTGAAAGGAGAGAGCGCAGCTGAAACATGCGCCCACGGATTGAGCTGCTTAAAAGACTGGCGCGTTAATGAGCACGCGCCCGCACGACGCATCGCGAATGCCGACGGGAGCCGCGGCAACCCGACAGCGGCTCACTAACGAGGTTAATCCACAAAGCCCTCTACGACAATAAAAACAAAATTCAACCTGTTTCGCTCATCCCTGAAAAGATTCTTGTACGTAGAATACGTTATAGTCTCGGTCTGTGCTCTGGCGTGGTCACGTGGTCACGTCACCTGACCACCGTCCTCCAAATTGGCGGAACGTAAGTCTGCTAAATTTAGTGGATGACGCCACGTCCGCTTCGCTTTTTCGTGTTGCTTCATTGTGTATGTCTTTTCAGACATAGCCAGGTCTCTAACGTATTCAACGTTGGAAGTTTTTAGGTTGTTAAAATAAAGAGACACGGTGATCCTTGGGGGATTTGGAGGGGAGCAGTAAGAGAGAAGTGTGCGTACGTTCTTACTTGCGCTTTGCGCCCCTGCCGTAGCGCGGCGCTCTGGTCCGCGTAGGGGTCTCCCGCGGGGCTGCCGTGTCGGGGGCCCTCCATCCGGTCGCGATACAGGGCTTCGGACGCTGCAGCGGAAACACATGGGAGACCAAGACGCTTTATTTCAGTCTTCGTACCACCAGCGAAAGAAACGCCCGTGTTCGGTCGCCGACAATGAAACACATAACTTTTGATGACCCGAACGATGTAACGCTGTGGCGCTTGTCACCAAACACATTATTTTGGTGACGCCCGAGCGTAAAAAAAAAGCTGCTGAAGGGCTCATTTAACGAGCCTGGAAACATAGTTTGCGTTTTGTTGCTGCCTCTGTAGTGTGGCTGGCGTGAATGAAAAAGCAAACATTCCAACTACAGTCTTATTTTGCTGTTAGTTTCGCTTCTGCATTAACAGTGTTATTTCACGCTAACAGCGTAAGGTATTAGAAAAAAATCTTGAGATTACTGCTCCGCCTTAAGGCCCGTTCACACACTTGCGTTTTCCTAGAACATTGCGCCTTAAAACCTCTTAAATTCTCTTAGGACGGGAGAACATGCTGGCACACTGGCGCCATCTATGAGGTGACCCTGGAACTTCATTTGGCTAGAACGAAGGTTTTGCGGTCCCGTGTGTCCTCTCGTCGTAAGAGATCACAAGATGTTGCAAACCCAGACGGTCCTAAGGAGTGGCAAGTGTGTGAACGGGCCACTCCCGTCGTCAATAAAAGATGAATATATGGGATCACAAAGATCTGCCGGACGTGCTTAAAGTAGGCATTCCCACTCTAAGACTCTCTCTGCAGAGAAGCAACCTTTTCAAAATCGTGGAACAGCTTGTTCGATAGTCCTTCTGTAGTTCGTTGCAAGGCGAGGGTAAGACGGGCCGGGGAGGAGGAAGCAGACGGCAGGCTGGAGAGGAGAGGGGGAAACCTCCTCCTCTCTTTAGCGTTTCGTCTGCTTCCTCCTCCCCGGCCTTCCTTTCCCTCGCCCTGCCTTCTTGAGCTGCAACGGACTACAGTCTACGGAGGCTGGCATACTACGCCAAATTTTGTCTTTAGGATGTTAACGGCAGGTATGTCTACAATTTCCTGGGATCGTTGAGGAAAGCGGCAATAGAAGAGTTTTGACAGTGTCGTATAATTAAATGTACGTTCAATAAGAATTTTATTGCTCGATCCACGATTTTCGAGTGTCTTGCCGACCGACGCGCGTTTATTCAGCCACGGATAGGTGCGTATAATGTTTAATTCCTGTTTTTGGTTTCTTCAACACATAAAAGAAGACAACTAGGGACGTAAAGCGAGAAAAAGCAAACCATGTCTACCGCAAAGCAAACAGAAACTACGCATTTCCGGAAGTTCAGACTCCGACAGAATATAGCTTTAGCGGCTCCTACAAGATGCCCAAGTTTCACTCTTTCTCAACAGACTGGTAAGCGGCGTTTTGCCAATACGCCATCTTTGCGAACATCAGGTTCCTTGTGCTACACCGTTCAAAATCATTTCTTCTGGTGGGCACGCGCTTGATAAAATGTAGGCTCGGAGAAGATTCAGCCTGGGGCTACGCTTTCACTTGCATTTTGTAACCGACCTTGCGTGAAGCGAGATATTCTGACAAGCTAGAAGTCGGCAAACGCCGCCCACCCATAGCACCCCAATTTGCGCATTCGGTATTTTGTGCATGCCGCGCTCACCGGATCTTGCGTGCTGCTGCTGATGTTGTTGATGCTGCTGATGCTGCTGCTGATGCTGCTGCTGCTGCTGCTGCTGCTGCTGCCTCCGTGCGGGCTGAGGCATAATGGGCGCGCTGCCAAGGTTCTCGAGCAGCCTGCGCGAGCGCGTGGGCATGTCCGGGAGGATGGGCATGGCCGGCGTGTGCTCGTAGTCGGCCTCGGTGTCCGTCGTGAAGGGCGAGTAGTCGAAGTCGGCCGGGCTGAGGGCGTCCGCCGGGAACGTGGAGGCTATCATCGCAATGCTCTTGTCCTCGGCGCTGCAGTCCGGGAAGCGGCCGGGGGGACTGGACACTTCCGCGCCGAACCACCCGGTCCGCCCCGCCGCTCGGGACACGCCGCCGCCGGCCCCGTAGTACTCGTAGCTGCTCCAGGCCATGCGAAGATGGACGGACAAAGGGTACAGGAGCCACCGATCAGACGCCGCACTCGCAGCTCTCGCTGACGCGGTACTGTAGTCCCTGACAGGACGAGAGGAGTTCTCTCGGTTGTCTTGCAACCAGCTCGAGCTTGCTGCCTTCACCCATCGGTGTATCGTGAGCCCCGAGTCTGCACGCACAGCCGAAGCGTGCGCGTGCTGGATGATGGACATAAAAAAAGACGCCCTCCCCTCTCATCCTGCCAGTAGTAGTAGTAGAACGTTGTAAGGAAGTAGAGGGGAGAGGGGGGGGATGGAAGTGACGCGCATCTCTGACCGGTGCGTGTTTAGAGGAAAGCTGAAGCTGTTTTGTATTTGAGTAAAAACGCTTAGGTCGTCTTGATTTGGCCTCCAGGATCACGAATATCGAGAATATTTTTCATTTTGGTGCACGGAGGCTGCAGACAATTATTTTCAAAGTACCGCTGAAGCCCCTCGTTCCCGGAGCATTACGTCATAAAAGGAGTTTTCGGAATCTCCGCTCTCGCCAATCTTCAGCGCCTATCAAAGCCAATCACGCGCACTCTTGCTAATTCCAAAAAGGTCAGAAAAAAACATCACGCGTCGCTGTGGTCGGCCTTTCATGATTGGCCGAACGCTGATTATGACGTCATCAAAGAATTTCTTATCGAGGGGAAATAGGAGTAACGTAAGAACTTCAATTTTGACAGTGTTGGCAGCGTTGGTTTCAGAGCGCACTGATTCCAAGCTTCCACCATGCTCATTACAAACGCCATCGAATTTGTTGTTCGCAAGGTAATGATTTCACGAGAGGGAACCATAGGAGGGCGACACCAAAACACCTCGCCGCTAATACCTGGTAAGCTTGCAACTGCACGCGCTGCCCACACGAGCGACACGCGCTTGGCAGCCGGACGGTAATTTTATGACGTAACGACTGGTCGCAGGTTTTTTTTGCGTTTTCTCGCATTTAGTTAGATCTTCGAAGAAAACGAACCTGATATTCAGATTCATGGGGTAAAAGTACTCTAGAATGGACCTTTTCCGAGAAGCGTTCTGCGCACTGCGAGCGCCCGATGCCAAGCGGCGGAAATTGGCACCGAAAAATCGAGGAAATTCGGAAGGAGGCTATAGATCAGCGAGTAGCAAAACGTAATTGCAGCATACATATAATTCGGGCATGCAAAAAAAGAAAGCGGACTGGAAAGAATAACACGACGTTTAAGTGGACGCCACGTGATGCTCCACTTGGACGGTCGCGTTGGGCACAGCCCCGCTGCTGCAGAGAACAGAAGATAACTGGTAGCGTAGCTCACCATTGCACTACCGATTGGTAGCGCAGGTAGGTCCCTTCCTCGATTTTTGAGTTCGTGCAGCCACCGCCTGGTGCCGTCGGCATGCTGAAAAGGTCCATTCATCTCTTAACTCGTCTTTTTCAAGAATTTCTTCAGCTCTCCTTAAAGCGTCTCTATTTTGTAACCCTCGATTCTGGCCTGGTGACGACATAAGTAGGGAACGCTGTGATCTGTCGCAATCCTGGTGTTGGTTGTCGTGGCAGAATGGTCCGCTGTAGTTCGCTCTCTGAACGGTCCAGTCGGAGGAAACTTTACCAACGACAGTTTGAGACGCTGGGACGCACGGGACCATGCATGTCCTCTCGACCTATCGCCATTCTTGCGACAACCCATAGTGCCTCAAAAAGGCAAACCAGCGCTAAAATTGACGAAAGAGACTAGTAACAAACTATGCGCACAAAAGACTATGTTTCTTGTGTCTTGAGTCTACTGGTATTGCTATTTTGTCTTTTTTTAATACATATACCAACAATATTCCAACCTATTGCCTCGCTTTATAGCACTTCACGGTGGGGACGTATTTTGTTGCCATTTGGGGGGACACTCCGATGATTCGGGGAGGGACGTTTAAGATCACCAGTTAGAGATCCGCTAAAAGAACCGTATTAAAGATCTTAAAGGAATGCTGAACCAAACATTTCGGTGTCTGCAATAAGTGGCGCACGATCTTTCCACGAGTCAGCAGCCGCCGGTGTGCGCGAGCACACGCAGCAAAATTGACGTCGTCATATCCCCCATTCACGCTTAATAAGCTTGAATGAATGATTACGTCAATTTCGTTGTGTGTGCTCGCGCACACCGGCGGCTGCTGGCTCGTGGAAAGATCGTGTGCCACTTATTATAGACACTGAAATGTTTGGTTCAGCATCCTTAACCTCCATCAACCAACAACCACGACCGGTCGTGCCAACAACAAACAAGAATCAACCGCAAAGCAAAAACGAATAGAAAAACAAAGCGAGAGCCGCCCATTCCAGGCCGTACGTTCGCGTTCCAAGTCCCTTACCAGGGCATGGTGGCCGACGAGTAGGATGGGGGTCCCGCGGCGTACAGGAGGAAGCCTTGCTATAGTAACCTGGGTAACCTGGCGCGTGCCTCTGCTGCTGCTGCTGTTGCTGCTGCTGGTGATGATGTTGCTGGTGAAGCTGCTGGTGCTGCTGGTGCGTGTAGTCCTTGCGCAGGATCTCGTCGATGGCCTGCAGGACGCTGCCGCCACCGCCAACCAGCGGCACGCCACCGGCCAAGGGCACGGCACCGCCGCCGCTACGGTACAGCTCTTCTGCGGAACGAACAGGGGGCCAAATACGGCCAAACCGTAAAACACGAAAAATACTTTCCGAAGAAACGTGTTTGCGACACCGCCCAAAACAATCATTATCACATTTAACGTTAGGAGAGGGGATAGCGGGGATGTCTGTGTGCCCTCGCACTCTCGTTTCCCGCGGAACATTGCTCCACATGAAACGGGCTTAAAATATACATTTAAAAATTAGCCTGACCCGAATAAAGTTCGAAAAAGTTTTCTTGCTAAGACAATTCCGAATATAATGTGCCCCAAAAATACACACAAAAAAACTCTTCTTTGAGTGAAGAACAGTCTTGGAACAGAGTTGTTCAATGTAGATTAAGTAGTGTCAATAAAAGCTAAAAGAAAAATTAAGCGCATGACGTAATCGTTACCGGATCCCCGACACGCCCCAAGCGACAAGCACGCTGAAGCTCAACGAAAGACAAAGCGGCACACGCATCTATCTGGGCGTCGCCGCGTGCTGACGTCTCTCTTGTTTTAAGACGCCGCACGACCCACTGGGGTCGGCGCTGACACGCAAGTGAGTCGGCACTGCTTGGACCCACTAATAATGACGTTTGGGGGAAAAGGCGCAGGCCTTGTATTCTAGGGGGCATTCGTTGTGTCCATCTCAGTCACAAATAATTGCGTACGTGTTAATTTGGTTGCCGCTCCCTAGGAAATACCGCTGCGTCCTTCACGTCTTCTTTTTATGAAACCAAAACATGCAAAACCAACTTTAACGATACTTAGATATTTTTTATTTGTAAGATAGCGACACTTTATTTGCAGCAGAGAATCCATAAATGTGAAAATAAGAAGAAACATCCACGCACCTAGGAGTACGCAGCCAGCAAGAAAATCTACAACACAGGTCGGCTATAGGAACGAGCCGAGCAGAATGGTAGATTTTACGTAACAAGCTTTACGTAAGCCCTTTATTGCGCAGCACTTACCGAACTAAAGACGTCACACGGGAGTTAAAGGCAACTGCTAAAAAAGCAGGGGGGGCGAATACACCTTATGGAGAAAGAAAAGGCAACAAAAAATCCAGATAAAATGTAAGGCGTCTGGGCTCAGCTCCATCTGTTGTTTGATTGTTTGGCGCACGGCAGTTTGTTCACTCGTTTAAGGTTTGTGCGCCCTCACCGGGGTGCCTGGAATGCGACTACCGTGCGAAACACGGTCTTACCTAAGACCGCCTGAAAGAAAGAACTCCCAGTGCTGGCGCGCGCCAGCGAATGAGGCGCAATATTCGCGTGCCGCGCCCTTTTCAACAATAGCTTTGTCTGCGCACTCTTTTAAAGACCTTAAAAAAACATTGCAATAAAAAATAATAATTTTTTGAAGGGACGCGTATATTATAAAAAAAATAAAGACAAAAATTTTCCCGAGTAATATTTACGCCGCTAGGCGCAATTTAGGGGCACAAGATGGAGGTCGCAGCCCGCTAAGCCCCGCACCGTGCTTACAGAGTGCTCACATCTCTCATTGTCTGAGGATGATTGATGTGTAGAAAGGTTTGTTGTAAATTTGTATCTCCGTGCCGTAATAGTATTTTACTCGACTATTTTGTTTGTGTTTGAGAAACAAATAATCTAGATAGAGTCGTTATTGTTTTCGAAAATATCCCGAGAGATTATAGCTTCGGCTTCGGTTTCAAACGATAACAAACATGGCTGTCAGCGTTTGCGGTGCGCTCGACGAGCCGTAGCTCCTTGAGCTCGATTCTTTTTGTGAGTGCGAGTCGTTCTGCGTTCACCGAGGTGTTCAGAGGAAGATCTCAACCGAGCTGGTTTGCAGCAAACATCTATCGCAAGTACGCGCTGCCGGAAGCTGTGCGGATGCCTGTTTTCGTTGTGGACTGCCTAGCTAGCGTCCCCCGTGACTACGTGCGACTGGGGGCATGTTGCGCTTTGACTCCCGAGACAGGAGAGAAGTGACGTCAAAACGCCTTTGCTGGCGATCGCTGACGGTGGTTTCGCGATGCGAATACGTTCATTCCACCTCGCCTTTCTTCCTAGCTCCTGGAGTCCAAGTGCAACATAGCCCCTGGCTCGATTTGTTCGTTTGTGCGTGTTGATGCTGAATAAAGATGGAGGTTCCCGTTAAAGCGGCCTCGCTGCTTTGTGAATTGTGAAACCGTCCACAATTGCAACCATGGTTTCAATACCTAAGATACATACACAGGTAAGAATACGCGAGCCATTTGGCTGGAGGCAATCGGGCGTTCGGCTCACATCAAGATTGTCCAGGTATGTTCCCGTCATTTCGCTTCGAAAGACAAGTAGCTTTCAAGTTTGACAGTGCACCTGGCCATGGAAAAGCGATTATTTTTGGGTCATGTTTTAATTGTAGGTCATGACGCTCCCTCACCTTGCTCGCGGATGCCACGAGCAAAAAGAATAACAAGTACATAAAAGCTGAAATAACTGCATCTTTATTGTGTTGCTTTTTTTAGCCCTCTTGGTCGCTTTTTGCAGCACATGTAACAGACGTTGAGAGACGCTTGTATTGGACCGTCGCTCGCCCATGATGGAACGCTAGAACGCCGCTTTCATGGTCGAGTCTTGCGAGCGTTACAGATTTGTTTTTTAGGCGAGGCGGAATAGCAGACGGCTGAAGGCGAAAACGGACGCCGACACGCAGCTTTAATGTCCTCGTCTTACAGGCATTGCAGACAACGATAAACGGTGGTGAAATAGCAGATGATGCCGGAACTGCCGCGCCTCTGCTCGCACGACTAACAGGCGGTGTCAGACGCCAGAACTAGACGCACCGGATGTGGCGAAAGGGAGACACTGGACTTCCGAGCGTGCTTCGGCCGAGCAGCCAAGCCAATCCAGTAGTGATGCGGCAAGGCCACTCATCTGTTAGAGGCGCTTAGAGCGAGCCGTGACCTCCACCGAAATTGCGTTTAACGGCGTAAATAGTGCGCGAAAAAAAGCTTTCGTAGAAAACTTAAGGAATAGAAATACGTGTCCCAATTAACCTTTTAAAGTTTCTTTTGTTCTTTGCAGTGTCTTTGGGAGAAAGACTCTTTCTAGAAGAAGACGGCACTGGTCACAGATTGTTGCATTTCTTATTTTATTCCTTTAATGTCTGGATCTTCAACGTCAAAACTGCAAATCTACAAACCGGTGGCACAACGGTGGAGGTGTTCGCGACAAACGCCTGTCGTAATGTAACCAGCCAATCGAGAAAAATAAAAACTCAAGCTGAAACAAAGTGTAGACACCCAGGAGATACTTAAACCCTTATTAATCTGTTTGCGTTCATTTTACAAGTGGCGACGTGTCAGATATGCACCAATGTGCGATGCCTCGTACGTCCCTCGGAAGCAAATGACGGAGCAACAAATTAGAATACCTTTGATGCCAATCGCGGCGCTGCTTTCGCTCGTAGCACGTTCCTTGTGACTTCGCACGAAAACGCAAAGGGTGACTTTTGTCAAGGGACTTTAGGGCTACCTCAATAGCAGTGACACCGGGCGGATCGTGACAACCTACAGAGTTCCCACAGTGACTAGTGTCCCGTTTTTTTGTGCCATTTTCCGGGGACAGTCCGATTAATGGGCTGTCCCCGAAATTAAACTTTAAGGACGCAAGTCGGAGTCGCTGTTGAGACGTCGTACTTTCATTTGCCAAGCTACGGTTCTTATATGCAATTGTCCGTGTCTTGCTGCGGCTCTCACCGAGGTCTGTGCTCTCCCGCAAGCGAGCCAACTTGTAGAGCTCGTCGTGGAGTCGAGCGTTCTCCTCAATCTGCTGGCGTCGGCGTGCGATCTCCGCCTGCAAAAACAACAAGTTTAAGTCACATTTACTTAAAACCTTCGTGACCTTGCGCTACAGAAGAAATGTTTCCACATCGCTTCGCGCTGTGAGGCGAATAAACGCCAACAATTTGTGCAGCACAAGAGGGAGACACCGCCAGCCATTCGAAACCCCTTTCTGGACTCTCATTGCCCACGCGGGGTCTCATACCTACTCTTTTATTTGGAGAAGACTGAATCATAACATCACAGCCAACATTAACGCGAAGAGCGTTACAACTCTATCTGACTTCCTACGGACAAAAAAAAAAACAATCAGCCCGCTACAATTTTTTACGCGCAGTTGCCGCGGCGAGTTTTACCAAGACCATCTTCTACAGAACATCTCCTTAAAAGGAAGCTAATGAGGTTCTTGAAAAGAAAAAAAACATGTAGAAATGAATTGTATTTTTGTCCCGTGAATTTGAATATTGCAAGCAATTAACCCGAACCAACCACTGGATGTGACATCCGACCCAAAGGTTTCAACTGCCTTGCGCGTGTCGCTTGTGAGGAAACGCGTGCAGCGTTTTTGACTGCTCGGGTAAAGCGTGAAACACATGTGAGCAGACATCGCGTCGCGTCGCGCCGCCGAGCGGCGAAACCATAGCAACCGTCGCTGATGCTATGACTTGGCCGAGTGCCGCTCCGCCACGTCACGGCGCAGGTGACGGTTGCTATGGTTACGCTGTCCGGCGGTGCGATGCGACGCAGCTTTTGCTCACATCTGTTTCACTCTTACGGCCGGGGTCACACTGCTTATACATCATACAAACGACAGTCTGCAAACAGTATTCGAATAGAAGTCACCACGAGATCGGTGCTTTGAATGCCGCATGGCAGCGAGTTTAAGGAGAAACTTGGCACGCGGCATTCAAACCATGAAGATTGAGGTGACTGCAGACTGTCTCTTTGTATGATGTACAATCAGTGTGACCCCGCCTTAACAGGAATCATGAACAATTTTTCCACTTTTGCTAAATACTACTTAAAATCACTTCCTAACGTTAAAAACTGAATAAACTTGCCTTAGTTTTTTTTCTTCTCTAGGCAATGTCGGTCGCCGAAAGGTTTTTAAAAACTAACAGTGGCTTAGCTCGGCTATGCCAGGATATACGTAGCGTAAGCTTAGGTTCAGCTGGTTATTCTTAGCTTTCCTGGTTGTCTAGGATTAGCTTGATTATCATGCTTACTGCTGCTTCAATGACACACACACGGTATACGCATTATGTGACTACTTCGGGATCCGATGAGTTAAGCTTCTCCGCTCTTCTTATTGCGGAGGAGGCGCCGTGTAACCGAGCTTTCGGTTGCACGTCAAAGGATCCCCAGGTGGTCCAAATTAATCCTCAGTCCTCCGCTGGGGCGTGCCAGATGCCCGTCGTTGGTTTGGCCAGCTGTGCGCCGTTGTTATGTATCAAGCAACCAAGCTGCCGCCCAGAACAACCGGACAGCGCGAGCCATGATCTCGAGCGGGTGCATGCGCGCGGCGCGTGCATCGGGGACTGACCTAGGCGCCATACCAGTCCTGCCCGTTCCGTCACTGCTCCTCGCGCATGCGCAGCACGGCTCTCCAGGAGCCACGCGAAACTGCTCAACCTCGGCCAGTGTAGCTTACGCTACAAAATATGAATTTCGGTCATCCCTCAACTCGGGGCCAGAACAAGCGGCCACGTGGCCTGGTGCTTATCCTATGCCGCCAACGTTAACCATACCCATGCGCTGGGGTTGGCGAACTAAAAAAGCGCGCGCTGAACTCCAGGCATTGTTAGAGTCCGGCTATTCACAACACCGCAGTGGTTGGACACGAGCCACTACCCAAGTATCCGCCGAGGCATTGATTGTTACGAGTCGAAGTCGAGTGCTCACGAAGTTCTCGCGTCCAATCCATGAGCCGCGCTCGACTGTTGTCAGACAGGTGATTTTGATCCCACAATTACGGGGGATCGGTCGCCGAGCGGTCTAGCGCACACCAGCTTGGAGCATGTGGAGCGAAAGCTCGCGCTGCACAACCCAGGATTCTGGGCTCAATCCCCGCCCCTGCCCCGTTTCGGTCTGGATGAGCATAGCACCTCCGTCTGATCGTGTATCACTACTGCGTGCATGCACGTTACAGACCCAAGTCTAGCGGTTCTACTGCACTGGCTAAATTGCTCATCTACAGCTGAGAGAGAAGTCGCTCGTTGAAGGCAGACCAACTTCAAGGTTGTATAAACATACACACAACCAATTTAGCTGGGCAAAACAGCGGCTTGGGCGAGTTGGTTATCCATGCCTTAGAATAACAGCGCAAGTATGGGGTTACACACAACACACGTCCCACCGGCCACAAAACAGTCACACTTAGTAACACAATCGCAGCAGACAAAACACTCACACAGCGCTGTGTGAGTGTTTTGTCTGCTGTGACTGTGTTTCTAAGTATGATCGTTTTTGTGGCCGGTGGGGACGTGTGTTTTTGTGTAAACCCATACTTGCGCTGTTTTTTTGATACAAACAATTCATTCCACAATTACGTCATCAAGCTTTGCGAATGCAAGACTGAAAGAAATGAGTCCCCTATTATCCTCGCAATTTCACCACGACAAGGAAGCTCCTGAATTAGTGGCGGTCTGTGCGAGTATACTTGGGTCAAACTAGGACCAGTACGACTCTGCAAAGTCATGAACATTCTGACCCGATATCGTTTCATGACCCCTTTAAGGCTTGCGGAAGGCGCGGAAATGTTTGAGCTCTGTACGAAACGATACAAATGCGCCGGGAAAGGGGGTTTAGCGCTATTGTGAAAGTGCTGTTGTGGCTACTTGGCGCGTCAATCTGAAATATAATTTTTGTGTTTGGTATCCTGAAGCCGAATGAAGACGGTTTAAGTGATCCGTTTGAAATACAGACCCGCTTCAGTTTCTCTTTAAGCCATCGGTACCTGTGTCTAATCGTTGTGAAAACAACCCCATAAGTAAATCCAAGTCACTAATTTGATTTTACATTCTCATCTATTTGTAGATGTTATAATCTTATTTACAGATTTGACACCAATACGACCTCAATTTGTTTACTGTATACAGTAAACAAATTGAAGGCGTTATTGGTGTCAAATCTATAAATAAGATTATAACATCTCAAATAGTTGAGAATGTAAAATCGAATTAGTGACTTGGATTTACTTATGGGGTTGTTCTGTTAACGTCCGTGTCGCGCAGACGTATCAAGGGCATTTCAAGTCAATTGCAGTTGAGCTTTTGTTGAATCAATGCAGGCCACTCGTCTTTTTCGGGGGGGGCAATGTTTGTCGTGTCTTCTTTGTCTTTGTTTCTTGCTTGTCCCTTTTGGTTACACCTATAGCTCTCAATAGTAGCTACACATATACTGCCTCCGCGATACTCTCGGAACGCCAATCATCTGTCTTGCTCTAATCAGGTGAGTCAATAAAAGGGCGCTTGATATTCTGCGGTCTCAGTGGTAAAAGAAATGGACTCCCTTTTGACACCACGGAGGCAACCCATTACCATTATATCATAAAATCATCGTCCTCTTCACTTGATCAACAAATCGAAATAAAGGGCACTAATCGGTGTCCCCAATTAATCCCTGCACTGGACATATGCAAAAGCTTCTGAGAGTGCGTACACATGACAGGGCCGGCGTTAGATAACTCGAAGCCCTGGGAAAAAAAATAAGATGGAGAAGAGGTAGAAAATTAAATATGTGCGAGATAATTTAAATTATACATCCAATTGTCGTATACGTCGCACATCTGGTAGTGTTCAAATGTAAAAACGACAAATATAAAACGGAAGCAAGTTTTGTTTCAAATGTGGCATGGACATCCTGTGAATATGTACACGAACAAAGAATACCTAAAGCGACAAATCGGCTGGAATATAGTACAAGAGCTAATAAGACGTGTCAACTATATAAGAGAAAACAGCAGCGTACACCACAAGGACGGTGCACTCTGAAGATCTGCTTCTCTTGGGGAAGTGGACGCGAGTATACTTCCCGGCATGGCGCGCGATAAGCTAATCCAGTAATGTTTATGGAGGGAGCTCAGCGATTGATCAAGGCCAAAAAGGTTCGTACCTGCACTGCAACTCGACACAATAACGTGACATGCCTCGCTCAGAAATCACGTGCTGATTTTATTTCATTCCAATCAATTTCTATCGACCCCGTTATAAAATGGGCGTGGCTTGTAGGGAGGTAGACGAGTAGGACCTATGTTGCAAGCCGTGCACACTCCAGCTTAAAACACATTCTTTGTGCTTTTCTGGCACTGGACATCTTAATGGTGCTGCATTTGTCGATGGTCGATAGAATCTACTGCTTTATCGAAAGCGCGGCCTAGGCTGACCATTCTTGCATCATCGTTGAGCGAATAAAAATCTTAATGAGTTTCAGTTTGGAGAAACACCGCTCTGCTGACGCAACCGACAACGGTACTGCGAGCGAAAGTCCGAAGAACGATTGCTGCGTTTGGGTAAGAGTTTTGAAGTGCCTCGCTCTGTAGCACGTACTTCAGACTGTCTCTGACAGACGAGCCCTTTTCAAGAAACAAACGACTGAAGATAAAGCTCTTCTGCAAGATCAGTCCCAGATAAAGTCGGAAAACAGCAACCGGTTTACGTGAAGCGTGTTTCGAGATTCTCATACTTTTCAATAACGTGATTTTTTTTATAGTTTCTAGTTTTCTAGTTTCTGGAGTGCCGAAATGTTGTGAAAAAGACAAGTAAGAAAGAATGATTTTGGAGCTGCTTAAAGTGTTTTGTCATTGACATGTGCGCCTGGTCAACTACCACAAGAAAGTAATTCCTCTCAAATGTCTTCATGGGATCGGCAACAGGTTCCTGATCAAGCACCGTGTTTTCGCCGTTGTTGGAAGTCCTTTAGTTCTTTGAATATGCCCAGGTCTTCACATGGGCTATTGACTAATGTACGTGCTGGCGCAAACCCAATTTTATGGTAATCCTCCAGCCACGCGACAAATGCTTCCACGTATCTCATTCCAAGATCTAACTGCGCCGTCTCCATTTGCCAGAGCTCGCTGACGGCGTTTTCTTTGACGAGAATGTCGTACCTGATCACTGAAATCAATGACGAACAGACCGATCACACCGAGCGTTCCACGCATGCGTGACTCTGCCATAATTGTAGTTTACCGGAGGCAGGCGACAGTGAACGGGCCAGCTCGTGCCGACTCGTGCTCCGCTCGTGCCGATCCGCAGCGGGGTTGTCGCGCGTGCAGAGAGACTACAGTTCCCACGATGCATGCCGGCAGCGGCTGCGTGACGGAACTGGCTGGTGATGTCGGTCTATTCAGACGACCTTAGGGAATGGTAAATCGATGTCGCTTCGCTGTACACGGCTGCATCTGAACGATCTGAACTCGCATCTTGGAAGAGCCTTCAATGCGTCGCTCACCTCCGCTAACCGATGCCTAACTTCCTTACAGACTCTCCACGCGGCACAGCCACCGTGTCTCCGAGAGTGGCTTTAGAGGTAAAGACACTGCTTAGCAGTAGATTCTATCTGTGCGATGAGGCCGAGAACAATTTGTAAAGGCGTTCGTCACAGACGCCGTGACGGATGCATAAAATAAAGCTCTTTTCATTGGTTGGGAAATTCCGGGGCCCCCTTTCGAGGCTGCGGGACCTGGTACCCGCAGGGCCTGGCGCGGCCGCCCCGGTCGCCCATGCCTAACGCCGGCCCTAGGTGAAGTCGCATTGCGGTTAAACCTATTACTTCTGCTGTAACTGTTACATCGCTTTATATACTCGGTGGGTGCAGGCACGAATAGACACAAGAAGTGTTCGACATCTTTCAGTGCGCTTAAGCCGCATTCTCACTGCTCGTAAATTAAGTAATTGCGTTGCACGTACGTTCAAACGGGCCGGAAGTTAGTATGCTTCAGTGGGCGTCTGCAGTCTGAGCTGTAGATAAGAGCCGGTGAAGTACAAACGCTAGCCTGGGGTCTTCGTGCACCACGCAGTACTGATACACGACCGGACACCGGTACAATGCTCATCCAGATCGAAACGGGTCAGTGGTTCAAACAAAGGGCACGGCGAGTTGCATGCAGACAACAGGACAAAATTTTCTGCAGACACACCAGAAGCATGCTCCAGGTACGTTTGCTTTATACATGCTTCGAACATGTCTAGAGACATTGTTTGAGCGACCAATGTGACCGTCATACACGGAAGGCCTCGGACAGTGTCCTCACACTGTCTCTCGTATAATGTATTAGCAATGCTGTCTGCCGTCTATCTCTGTCCTTGCTTATGGTGCGCTGTATTAGCGATTGATAAGCATAAGCTACTCGCCCGCATCGCCACTTCCTGTCTAAGCGAGGGGCGAGCGAGTGTGCCCACCTTGATGTTGGCCTTGCGCTGTTCCCTGTCTATGGTGTCGTCCTCGTCCTCGGACACGTAGGGGGAGGGGTGCCAGGAGCGGGGCTTGCGCGACAGCTTGTCCTTGCGCTTGGGCCTGCGCTCGCCCAGGTAAGCCGAGGGACTGCTGCGCGCGCCGCCCGACAGGGGGCCCAGCAGGTCACTCTCCAGGGACATGGCGGCCGGGAGGGACTCCAGGGATCCTTCGCGAGACCGACGGAACCTGCGGAAGGGGGACGGAGGACGGCACGGAGCCACGCCCGAGCTCAGAAGAGCGTTCGATGGCTGCACCGCCGCCGCCAACGGCCGTCGACGTCAGCGCGCGAAGCGGGGAATTCCCCGCAGCCTTCCGGCGATGAGCTCACCGAGATGCGCGCCGATCTCAGCAGCAGCTGGTACAGCTGCTCTTAAAAAACGATTATACTCGTATTCACCTCAAAAACGGTAGTAAAATAAAGATAAACTTTAACTTCTCCTGGAGCATTACTCAATTACTCCTTCATGCGGTGAATTAAGATATATGTGGGTGAATTTTGAGATTAGCTTGCCGGTATTTTATGAAGACGTTCGCGTTTCAAACGCCAAAAACATCGTTTTTTACTCCGACAACCAAATCTTGTAAGAACAGCAGCGCATGAATAATGCGCAGAGCTTCATTTTTATTGATGTGACAACGAGTATAGTCAAAGTTACTGGAACACGCACCTCAGGTTGCTAAAATTATGCAATTTCTAGCACATGTCATTCCGATTACGTTGACATTATATTTAGACCGTGTCACGGGTAATCTTTATGTAATTGAACGCAATCATGATTTTTCGACTAATTCACTACTGTGTTGTGTGTATGTTGATACAGCTTGAAGTTAGTCTGCCTTAACCGGCGACTTGTCTCTCAGCTGTAGATGAGCAATTTAGCCAGTGCAGGTACAACCGCTAGCCTGAGGTCTTTAACGTGTATCACGCAGTAATGGTAGACGACCACGCGACGTTACGATGCTTTAACTGTGTTATGGAGCGAACCGGCGTTATCAGCTTTTGAAGCCGCGCCAAACGGCACCTAAATTCCCCTGTCCCAATGGAGCGAGGCCTGTCGTCTGTAGCAGCGATTTGATGGATAGGCTCCCATTGGCTGGCGCGCGTCATAGTTTCAAGGAACGAGGCTCCCATTGGCTGGCACGCAGTCGTAGTTTCAAGGAACGCCACCCCATGGCGCTGCGGGCCCCGCGTCGGTAAAAGGAACACGGTGGCGCGCGCTCGGCCGCTTCTGCTCCTCTCGACGCCGACGAACATGGCGGCGCCTCAAGCATCTACATCGTCGGCGGCCGCAACCTCGGCAGTAGCGAAACCTGCCCGTCCACGCAAGTACACCGCAGACGAACTAAGGGAGCGGAATAACGCAGCACAACGAGCGAGGAGGCAGGCAGCGAAATCCACCATCGTTGTCAAGTCTCCGAATACACGGCGGGCGGAACGAGCAGCGGCGCAACGCGCTAGGAGACAGAACAAAGCCTTTCGAAAGCGTGAGGCGCAAGCGGATCGCGATTCAAAGCGTCTCAGGCGGCAAGAGGACGAGGCCCTTCGACAACGCGAGGCGGAAGCAATACGTCGCAGGCGGCATGCTTTCGCATTCACAACTCATAAGAAGTGCTTAGGTGTCCTCGGACCTTTTAATCTTCGAAATTACGCGGCGAGAGATAAGTTCCTTCGTCAATTTCGTTGCGTGCAAGTATATTTGGGTACCACTAGAGATACTAAATAAGCTACTTTTCAGAGTAGCGACATTTCAGCCGTCTTGGGACTTAAAATCATGGCCGCCCCCAGTTATCTGAAGAATTATCTAAAATCGCAGGAAAGGCTTTTCCGTCCTTCAGGAATTAACATAGTTGGCGACATAGCAAAGCAATATCACCTGAGCTTCCTAACACCGTGTCTAAAGCTGAGGAACTGTCGCATTTTTTAATTGTGACGATCGACAGTTGCGTCTGCTCTGCACTAAGCACCACGATGGCGGCGCCCACAGCAATATTGGGGAAGACAGTGCAGATACTCTAAGCCTAGCTCATTTAGTGGCTCTAGGTACTAAGTGCCAGTAAGCTTGCCTAAAGTAAGAAATATTTCTACCCAAGATCGTTGCACGTGCCCTCTAAATAACAGAAACAGCGGGCCTCAGCTTTAATCGCAATCGTGAACTGCTTTCAAAATTTGTTTAATAATCTCACGGTGAGTGCTGATCCGGCGGGCCGGTTAACGCCTCAACATGGAGCGGTGCTGCTATATGCGTGAGAAAGTGAGCACAAAATAAGTCCGTGTAATAACATCGTCTGTTTTTGTTTTGTTTTCCCTGAGAGCACACAGTTTTAGTTTCTTTTTGGTTTGTAGGCAGGCGGTTATTCTTTGTCACGTCGCCGTACCGCTCCGTGATAGAGCGCTGAACGGCCCTCCAGTCGACGCTTTCCTGATATGAATTTTTACTTTATTTCCATGAATAATGATAGTGAAACCTGAGGAAAACAAAAGCTGCAATGTAAAGCTTTTGTTGTCACACACACACATACATACACTCACACACACACACACATGCACGCACGCAGACACGCACGCACGCGCGCGCACACACAGACATACATTTATACATAAAGCAACGATTGAAATTCACATACCTACGTATTTTAACATATAATAAGCAAAAAAAAAGACAGGTGCAAAAATACAAGCGCGAATCTTTAAAAGTTATACAGTCATAATCCACATTATTAATATAAAAATAATTTAACAAATCTGGGAATGGAATTTCAAGCATTTAAAAACCATAGTTCGGTCGCTAAGTGAACTTCCTCCGCTTCTCTGCACGGCGAGTGGGGTATATGCTGGAGAAGTTTCCTTCAAAGACGCAAAGTTTTCCAAAAAAACATGAGCCCTTTATTTTTTCCTTCTTGGAACAGGCGCACAGTCTATATTAAAAAAGAAATAGAAAGCTGCACATTCTCGACTAAATTCGGCGCTGTTTTTGGCAACTTCGACTCGCACTGGACCTAAAATTGCCGCCTGAACTAATTTATATTCCAGCTTCAAATCGGCCCCCGCGGTTTAGAAATTCAGCGGTTTTTAGTATATAACAGGGCAATAAAGAGCGTTCTAGCGAGGAGAAGAGCGTACGCACCCGGGCCTCCGGTAGCGGGCGAGCGGGTCCTCGGGCGGCCTGCTCGCCGCCCCCGCAGCCAGAGCGCGTCGGCGTCGGCCAGCCGGACGTCGGACAGCGAGGCGCCCCGCGCGTCCAGGCGTCCCAGCGAGGCGTCGTACGCCCTGGCGGCGAGGGCGAGTGTGGACGCCGGGCGCTCGTCCAGGCACTCGTACTCGTACGACTTGAAGGCGCCCAGGTCGGACAGCAGGTCCGTCCGGAAGGCCCTCGGGTCGGACATGTGGCGGCGGTGCCGCGTCCGGCGCGGCGACGCCAGCGGCGACGCGGTGGCCGACCTCCGGCCGGGCCGGGGCTCGGCGGTCCAGCCGGCCAGCAGCGCGGCCAGGTCCGTCTCCGAGCGGCGCTGGAGGTCGCGCTCGCGCTCGCGCAGCTCCAGCAGCCGGCGCCGCTCGCCGGTCACCGTCTTGAGCTCCTCGCGCAGCTGCTGCTTGAGCGAGTTCATGTACGAGGGCAGCTTGGAGCCGGCGTCGGCGAACAGGAACGCCGAGCTCGGCCGGTCGCAGAGGCCCGCGAGCAGCGCGGGCGACGCGGACCTTGGGGCGGTCGACGGCAGCAGCAGCGACGAGCCGTGCAGACTGGCCGTCGCGCCGTCCATGGAGGACGCCCTCGGGGGCTGCGGCTTGGGCCGTGGCGAGCGGTCCAGGGCGCCCGCGGAGAGGACCCGCGCGCGGTCCTTGGCGCGCCGCGCCGGCACCGGGCTCGGCTCCTGGTCCTGAGGCAGCGGGGGCAGCTTCCTACGGACCTTGCCGCCGGAGCTGTCCGCTTCGCTCGGCGTGTCCGACGAGTCGCCGCCCTGCGAGGCACGCCCCAGAGCACGGGTCAGGGCACGGGGACGGGGACGGCCACGTGACGCGCTGCCTCGTTCGGGGGCTGCCTGGGAACACCACCGCTGGGGCGCTGGAGCTACCTTGTCTCCTCGATGGCAGAACTCACGACACCTGAACCGCACATTCATAATCTGGTTCGCTTTGTTCAGATATCGTCCCTTCCGTACGTGTTTGAATTATTCCGCTGCATATATGTATATATGTAAAAAAGACAAACATAAGTTTTTTTTTGTTTCCACAAGATTTTTGCGGATTTTATTCGAACACAGTTTGCAAAAACGAAAACTGCTTTAATATAGTGATATGCAAACTGTTTACGTAGCATATGAGACAATGCTCCCATTTTTTCTTACTTCGAGTAAAAAAAATTACTTTAAAATGAAGTTAAAGTCAGGCTGAAGGTTAAATTATTTAGTACAAATATTTTAATCCTAGAGTTCCGTGGTTGCGTGCGTGCTCCGTCAATGGTTAAAAGTTCATAAAAATAACGCTTGCAATTTTATTCGACCGTCGCCTTCAGGTTTTAATTTTTTTAAGACGAAATTTATTAGTTTTCGGTGCCATCTTCAGTTACGAAATATTTCGCATGGGCAAAGTGTTTGATTACACAACAAACCTTCCTCAATATTAAAGAATCAAAGTATCACCCTGCAAAGCGAGCGTTGAAAGGAAACGTCGCAGAAACGCTTTTGTCGGAATGCAACCACCTTCGGAGCTGTACTTCCTGTTCGTGAACGATACCGATGATAGTGCACATACTTCTTCTCTAGGAGGCTCAAGAAAAACTCTCAGTTTGTTTCAGTAGCCTACAGACTGGTACGTCAGGCATGTATCATGTATCTGTTTATGCACACAACCCTCAGAGAGCCAGAAAACCCAGTAAGAAGAAAAAACCTATATGGCTTTCTTTTCTTTTTTTTCCTCTCGGCCTCCCTGAAACTTACTTTTAATTTTCTCGAAACGGGTTTATTTATTTTACTTGTGCAGCCCTTGCACATTTCCACTCACTTCCACGTTTACTACGTCGTCCCGACGGTGTTACACTGCAGCATTTCTGAAACACTAATTTCTTAGGCTTCTCCCTACTGGCCTATATGAGCTGTGGAGTGTCGACTCCAGAGTTCACCAAGAACCGTGCCTGGTTTCCGACTTCAAGAACGTGAAGCCACAAACTTTTCCCGGAGTATCGCTTTTTGTAGTGTCCACTGTAGTCGCAAGAACAGGCTGGCGAACAGGCGATAACAATGAACTGAACAGTTGGGACAGGAGACTAAAGTTTCGCCTTAATACTTACCAGAGTAAACTGTTGCCATTGAGAAAGCGGAAGTAGAAGCTAACTAGAAGACGTGAACACGAAAAGGGATAGTTATTGTCTGCATCTGAGCTCATGACGCGTTTCTGTTCACTCCCTACAGACGCCATAATCAGAGTCAATTCACGCCCCTGCCGTTTTGATTATGAACCGCCCTTCCAAAGTCTTGCATTTCTGTGACTATTTCTGCCGATTTTAAACTGCCCTTTCATGGGCGGTAATTTCTGAAACAGTTTTTGCTTGATGCAAGTTAAAACGGTCCGATTAGCAGTCGCACCGAAACAAGTAGCCTCATTCCAAGGCAGACAAAACGCGACAGTGGAAGAGTTGCTTACGATGCATTGTTTTTTTCACCAGCTGTGCTTGGCTTCTTTGGACATGATTGAGTTGAAGCTCGTTGCTTAGGATACTCTAAACATATCACGTTATTCCATAGACCCACAAAAACAACAACTTAGCAACCGTCAGCGCTGGCAGGTGGGTGGCAGACCCAGAACGAGGCATCGCTGGGAGTTTGAACAGGTCAACAGGGAGAGTAGCGGCCCTCGGGCAACTACCAGACCTACACCGGGCTATTCTGTAGTTGGAACTAACATTAAGTGCGAATGTAAAACAAAAAGCTCCTACAGCATCTCAAAGATAACGAAAATACTACGTCATTCTACGCATTATGAAAATGCAAAAAGAAAAGGAGAGAAAAACTAAGAGAAGGGGAAGGGGAGGGGGGAACTAAGCCAGAGACGCTGTGCTGCGTCTCTCCAAGTGCGTGTAAATGAAGACCAAAAATAAGCGGCGTTAACGGGGTCGGCGCACGACAAGACACTACGGGAGGCGGGACCGACGTTGAACTGCCCTCGGACACGTTGTTTGCCTCCGACTCGCGGCAGACGGGCCAAAAGAGGCGACCAAAAAGCGACGTCGGAAAGCGGAGCATGCCTTGCGGCGCTGTGGGTCACGCCACGCGGGACGCAGCGGTGGCGTGTCAGTACAGCGGCGACCCACTCGACGTTCGGTCATGCGACCGGCTTCACTACGCCGGTTACGACGAGCTTTCGGGTGGGGCCAAAGAACGCGAGTCCCCGGAGGCTTTCCGCCGTGCTGAGGGCGCTCCGAGTCGCCGCTACATCTCCCACCGTGACCTGCCCTGACTCCGACACGTGGATCCCCGCGAGTCATTTGCAAGAGGGACCGGCAGAGAAGATGGAGGCTTACGTGTCCTTGCAGGCTGCGCTGCGCGTGTCCGCTGCACAGAGTCGCGAGAGAGCAGGGCAAACCACACTCCGAGGAAAATCCGTTCTAAAAGAGTTGTTCAGGTTGCTGAAGCACTGCATGAACACTCTAAACAAAAATGCGCTTTAATGCACAATCTCCCGATAGGATGTCACGGACCATCTCCAACCAAGGGAGGGATGGAAATGGGGACAACCAGACCATAGCTTAGCTAAGTCCTCCCAAGAACGGATTTTTTTCAGCGTGAAGCGAGGGCGGAAAGCTTGACGAAAGATGCCACTCACCGGACGGCGACATGCGAGCGCGAGAACGCGAGCGACGAGGTCGCGGCCCGTTAGCGGCCTCGGCGCGGGGTCGGGACACGTCACGGATGGCGCGAGCGTATCGCGAGGGCAGTGCAACGCGTCCCTAGAAGCGCCTCTCTGGGCTAGGGGGGCCCCTTCCCGGGATCACGTACCTGGGGACCGGGGGTCTGCGGCGTCACGGGGGTCAGAGTCCTAGTCAAGGGCACGGGAGACGAGGAGAGAGTCGCCCCGCCGGGTACGCCCAGTTCGTCTTTGCAAGGCGCCGGCTGAGGCGTCATGGTAGCACCTGGAGGAGCCACCGTGGCGGTCACCACAGTTCCGCTCACAGCCACCGTCAAAACTGTCGGGGCACTGATAGCGCGAGGCGCCGGCACGGGTTTCGCTACCGTCGGCACTGCCGTCGCTGTCGTACCGGCCTCCTTGCGCGCCGCCGGAACCATGGGCGACACAGGTCTTGCCGACTGGCCCGGACCCTGAGCTGCCAGGGCCACGGCGGCCTGCATCTGCTCCATGGTGGGCTGCGGCAGACGCCGGTGTACGCGCTTTGGAGTAGCCGGGGTGTCGGCCGATTCACCGGGGGCTCTTGGCCAGGGGACGCGAGGCCCATGGCCTTGTTGAAGTCCGCCAGCATGCCCGAGATGGTCCCGCTGGTAGCTCTGGGGATTCCCAGCGGCGGCCGGTCGTCCTCCTGGAAGCGCCGCATGAGCTCCTGCTCGGCGGCCTCCACCGAAGGGGACACGTCCAGGATCGGAGACAGGTCCGTCACGGGAGACCAATCCTGGGACTCCGGCTTGGTCCGTTTCTGCGCCAGCTCGATGCTCTTGGGCTTCTGGTCGACGTCGGCCCCCAGGCGCTCCTGCGCACTGTCCCCTGCCTGCGGCTCGATCACTTCCACGGAAGGTGGAGCTTGCTGTTGGGGCATCGTCTGGTGCTGAGAGGTAGCCTGGTACTGCTGGGGTGCCTGCTGCTGAGGCGATGCTTGGTGCTGAGGCTGAGGCCCGGTCTGATACTGGGCTGCACTTTGGTACTGAAGAGCGGCCTGGTGTTGAGGCGGGCTCTGGTACTGAGGCCCATTTTGTTGCTGAAGAGTAGTCTGGTGCTGAGGCGCGGTTTGGAACTGGGGTGCACTTTGATGTTGGGGCAGGGCCTGATACTGAGATGTACTCTGTTGCTGAGGCGCCGTCTGATGCTGAGGTACGGGCTGAAACTGAGGCACTGCTTGTTGCTGAGACGCGGCTTGGTGCTGAGGCGCGGTCTGATGCTGAGGTGCGGTTTGATGCTGAGGCGCGACCGGGTGTTGCGTCGCGGCCTGCTGCTGAGGCGCCGCGTGATGCTGAGGCGCCACGGGGGTGAACGCGCTCTGCGCCTGATACGCGTCCTGCGGCCTGGCGTCCACGGTCGGCTGCTGAGGCACAGTCTGGGACACGCTGGTCAAGGGTACGGTTCTGGGTATGGACGCGAACACGGGCGCGACCGCGGCGCTCTCGGCGGGCGGGGCCTTGTCCTGCGGCGGCGCGAGCTGTCTCTGCTGCCCGTTCGCGAGCGGCGTGCTGAACGCGCTCCCCGCCCCCGCGGCCAGCGGACAAGCGTCGGTCTCGCCCCACGCGCTGCCGGTCGTTACCTGCTGCCTCGGGAACGCGCCCGAGACACCGCCCGGGACACGCTGCAGCGTCTCCCCCAGGCCCGGCTGCGATGGCTGCGGCCCAGCGCCTGAAACGACACACAGGCCACCCGGGCGCTCAGCACCCGCTCTCTTGCCCACCGGTTCCTGGGCTGGGAGCGGGCGTCCTCACTCTGAAACCGGACCCTTGTTCGGATTTGAACTGGCACCATGAGCAGATCACGGGTCGCCTAATATCCCGACGCCCTTGGCAATCTTAAGGGCTGAAACTCCATGGAGTTCATTATTCGACGAAGAACTGGCGATCTTCACCTCTACGGCACGCTTCCTTTGCGCGCGACGCGGCAGTCACTCTGCTGATGCCGCGCGCAGAGCAAAACCGCCGGGAAAAATTCGTCGATTGTTCGCAGCATATTCGCCCCATGAAGTCCAGCCTTAACTAAGGTTTTTGATGGCACGGATTTTGATTGTAGCGAGAATTTGTAATGAACACCCCAGACATTTCTATATGAATGGAATAGGTACTGGAAAAAATATGTGCCGAGACATTTCGATGTTTTGTAAAGCGCTAGTCGTTCACTCTGCTTGGTAGCAGGTCATTAAACGCGAAGTGATGTATTCCATTACTGATATTGTCCCGCATATTCGAGCTCCGTCAATCGAAAGTAAAGTCATGTTACGAGGACACTGTAAAACGTAAACACAGGTCCGATCGGTAGCTCGAGTAGAGATTTTTACAAGATGCTAAAAGAAAACAAAAAGGGGCGAACGGTTTGCATTAAGATGTATCAGACTGTAAGGAAAGGTCCCTTCCACGGGCACGCAACGCCGATGCGCTAAGTATTGTCTTACCTTCAAATATATATGGTTTCTTATTACTTACTGAACAAATGATACGGTCTCGAGATTTCACCTCTTCGCACGTGAATGACCTCGAGGAAAGATAGCCAAGAACGTCTACCAGGTCACTCTGGTGAAGGCTCAGAATTCATTAGCGCTGCTCAGAAATATTCTTAGGAATCTATAGGTCCGGGTGCAGAATGAGATGTATACTATGGCACTTCATTTAACAGGAACACGTATAAAATACAGGAGGCAACCAGATCTCGCCATTGGCCTCACGGGCTGTCGCGACTGACCAGAAGCTGCAACCGGCTTAGTCCACAATGGATATGATTAAAGCTTTAGCACGTCAACTGGAAACCGTTTAATGACTGTAAGACCCACATGGAACGGCATGCCTGCGGTCTATCATGGTTCCCACCATTGATAATGTAAGAGGAAGAAGTTATGTAAGCAGTGACTCGAGTATGTACTTAAGCGAGGTAACAGCACTATTCACCTCACTCAGAACTTAAGTGCGGAGACGAGCTGGAACAGTAAATACCATGAACCTGATAGGAAACAAGCAAGTAACGATCACTCGTTTTTGACGCATACTTGTCCCTCAAGCCACTGATTCTCTACGTTTTAGAAATTACGAGAGGCCACAGGCACGCCTCCATTGCTGAAGAACACGCACGAGAGACGACCAATTCAACTAGTTTATGCAGTACAAAAACTGGCGCAATGGATCCAACCAGTACTTGTACGATTTTAGTGCTGGATTTTTCACCGTCTGCACACACTACCGCGCTCCATCAAATTTTATACTGACTGGGTCATAACTCTGCGAACATGTGAGCGATCCTAATGTCAAGGTCTCCAGTATGAGGCGCCAAACATGGACACAACGTAAACAGTCACAGCACTGATCGCTGACAGCTCTTGATGCCCGTGGCAAGAACTGCGAGCTCACATCCAGGCACAATTGGGGAAGGCGCACACATGTGAATGGGACGGAGGCGGGGGAGGGGGGGGGGGAGTCCAGCAGGTACGGCCAGAACGGGGAGCGGGGAGGGCAGCAGCCAGCAGGCACACCGCAAACACAGGAGTAAACGGGCAACGTAAGTTCGGGAACACAGGAGAGACCCAACCAAACACGAAGAAACGCACAGGAACCAAACGAAGGAAAAAAGGCGACAAAGGCCAACCTCCACGCGACAACATCGACGGGTGCTCGGCAGGGAAGCTCGCCTCGGGCTCGCCGCACGCCACGCGCTCGGGGGACCGACCCTAATGCGGCGAAGCCCAACCTCGGCCGGTCTGGGGAGTTCTCAGGTCTCCAGGTGCTTTCTTCTTTCCCTTATTTATATTATAATATAAATTCCACAGAGGTGTTGACCACTCTAAAAATTTGCCGGCTACCCCATAACTAATTTTGGATCCTGCGTATTGAAGCCCCACCACCCAAAAAATTGACTTCTCTACAAATTACCAACGAGTCTAAATTAGGTAACGCACTACGACATGCTACTTAGCATGTCAGCACTCTCAGATGAATATGCTGCGCGGCGAAGCAACGCCAATCATTGGTCTTTTTTAATTGGACCCGCCAACAAGAAGACAAAAAAAGAGCTCTTGCGTCGACATTTGACATGCTTGTACTAGTTCGTTCGCTCAATCGGCGGATGCAGGTTCCCTTTATTCCTAAGTACTCCTCTGTTTGCCTCGATGGAAGCTTTCGACGCGGGCTCTGCGCGCACGAATTCCGGCGTCTGCCTCAATCGGTTCGCTGGCAAGAGACGACGCGGTACGCCGCCTTGCGGAGGAGAGCTTCCGTGCCGACTGGAGCCAGGCAATGAGGGGTGCACACAACGACCCTGCACCGCAGCACTCAGTCTGTCGGATCACAAGCTCACGAGTTTGTGGGCCGCCGCCGTTCCGAATGCGTGGCTTTTCGAGCCGCGGACAACGCTGCCGGCGCCCCCACCCCGCATCGCCGCTAGCCGGCAGGGACGCATCTGGCGTACCCGGACAAAACCAAGAAGGAACCAAAGGATCTAGAAAGAAACCCAGGCTGGGAACCAAACAGACCGCTGTCTACGTCGCAGCAGCATCAGCTCGCTCGGCTACCGCCTCCTGGTGCCTGGGGGGAGCGTGTGGAACAAACGCGGCTGTACAGTCTGTGACAGGCGAATGGCTCCACCTCCAACTCTAGCTTTCTATCCTTGCAAAGACATCGTCGCAACGCAGCCAAAGCCCGGCGGAGGACATCAAAAGGATTCTACTGCATGCATTCTTAGCACCTATTATGTAAGCTGAAAAACTGTATAGGTGGAACTCGAACGGCTCAGAACGCGTTGGTGCGGTTGGTTCGCCGATTCTTTAAAGGAACAAAGAAACATTTTTTATTCTAGTTTGTCAAACTGAATTATTGAACGGTGTGACACGAGTACACTCTAACATAAGGAACAAAATTAACATTACTATTAACGTATTAACGTAAAAACTGAAGGAATGATGTGCAGTGAAGCCGGCAATGACAAACGTCCAGGTTCTGTCAGTCATCAACATCAGTTAATTAATTTATCGTGAAATTTCAAACGGGAGCGGACTACGTTTCACTTTGCCCATCATAAAGATTTGTGATTTTAAAGTGCTACGTGTCCGATGGCCAAGTGGTAAAATTTCTGGTTCCAAAAGTAGATAACAAAAGGCAACTCGCGGATTTAACCTGAGCGCTGCATCACCGCACGGGTTACACTCAAGTACGTCCAATATGTTGGCGGATATTCGGGTTCACGTTGATGGCCAGGTCAGTGCCGTGGCAGAACTCGATGAACTCAAATGATATCCGTAGCATGGAATGAGCTCTCAGCATCGATAACCCATTTGCATGTTCGCTGTGGATACTAACTGAGGACCTTAACACAGTACGGGTTTCTACTATGTATCTTGTAACAGTAAACGTGTAAAGTAAAAACAAACTATCTTTTTTAAATTATAAGGGTCACCGTTTACGTCTAAATGATGTTGATCAAAAGTGAAAACGTCGTTTTATTGTTTCTCTAAATGACTTCGTTCTATAGATTTCTGAAATGTCCATGGTGCATACGTACCCACCACATGCACAGACATAGCAGAGATCTTTAGACGTTCAGACAAAAATCAGCTTAAAGAATCGGCAAACTAGGGCATGCCGAGGGCAACTTGCAGTGTGGGTTCGCGAGTCAATTGGCGTGTCGCCCGAATGATGTTCGGCCTAATTACATTTGAAATGCCAGCTTGGCATGGTGTCAGATTCTGTTCCATTGTGTTCCGGTCAGATGATGCAGAGAACGCCGACTAGGAGGAGCACGGATAGATGAGAATAGATGTGAACATTAGGGGGTCGGATGTCGTTCATAATTTGACTGTAGGCGCTACATTTGTCGCTGCCGGCCCTTAGAGCTTCTCGTAAAAAAGACAAGAAAAGAAAAGAGGGGCTGAGCGGTTGCGGGCCTGCCGGGCGTAGCTGATGCCACTCTCCGCGCGTTCTGCGTGAGCCAAATTTTGAGAACTAGGAAACGAACGAGAAGGAAAGAGAAAAGCGAGCAAAGAAGGACCCGTGAGGGGTAGACCTTGATCCCTAGGTGGGGGAAAAAGTCTCCGGTCGGAAGAAAACGCAAGTTTGTGCAACCACGAATCGCCTCGTGAGGAGCGGTGGGTCGGGACGGCCGATAGCGCTTTTCCCCGCTGGTCCCCGGTGATCGCGAGGGCTTCTTCCACCAGTGATCCTCCACAAACTGAGTCCTGGTGCTAGGCGGTACGACACGAGGCCAAGACCGGCCCACGCCCGGCCCGGGACACTGGCTGCGCGCCGACGCCCGGAGCAACGCAGCCAAAAACCGACGGACGGGAGACGGGGCTTATTTTGCGGCGTCGAGGATTTGCGCCGTTCCTTTAGAAGAAAGGGCAGGATATCGGCTAAAAGAGAAAGCGCGATGAATAACCAAATGGACTTTTTTTTTTTGTTCTGGTACACCACACAATATTAGCATTGTCGGCTACGTGACTGCCCTTTTTTATCGTTTAAAACACACTGCATAGCACAATCTAAACTGGAGAGGCGCCAAAGGGGAGTGTAACCTTAGTAGCGACTCTTAGACCGTCTGTATATCTGCTTCTCCATTCCCTCCTCATAAGTAATCTTGAGCTTTATCATCTGCAATATCAGCCAGACATATTGTTTGTTCGGTACTGCAGGCGAAATAAGAACAAAATATGAATGATGCTTTCATGCGTTTGCGTTTGAATTCTAGGCCTTACCTCGGCGGCTTTTGAATAGGTTTCGGATCATACGAATACATTGGTTTATGGGTGATTGACTAAAAAAACACCACATATCGTTCTAGACATTTTAATCCTATTTTTTACCTTGTTTCGCTGTTCACGACTAGTTCAATTGCTCCGGGTGATTCGCCCGCAAGAGGGCCGGCCTGAACAATCCGAAGTTCAATGGTAGTCCTGCAGGCTGGCTGGTCTGCATTGCATTTGCAGTGTTTGATTAACCCACGACAGTTCGTGTAAAAGAGACAGAGGGAGGACAAGGGCAAGGTCTCAGACATCCTTGGGACGTTGTCCTTTGCCGTGTACTATGCTCCTTGTAAAAACCTATCTCTACTCCCGGGGGAAATCAAAAGGGGGAAAGGCTGGACTAACGTCCGGGCGCTGTCGCTGTATTGCTCCGGTCGAACCGCAAGTCGGCCGCCAAGATGCGGCCCTTTCGTTGGGCGGCGCAGCCAGCGTCCCGGGATCGTGCGCGGGGTGGGTCAGCGAGAAGGCGGCGGGGTTGGTGGTCCGGGGGACTCCGCTGGGTGCGGGTTACCTCGCCATCGCAGCAAGGACGGCGCCGTGTCAGTGTCGGCACCCTTAAAGCGGCCCTCGGGCCCCTGATCTTCCTCTTCCTCCGGGATTGTGTACACGTCTCCGGGGCTGCGCTCGTAGTACCGGTCCACGCACAGTTCCTCTTCCTCCTCTTCTTCGTCGCTGTCCTCCTCCTCTTCCTCCTCGTCTTCCTTGTCGTAGTCGTCGTCGTCCTCGTACTCTTCTTCGCTCAGCGCCTTGCCGTTACCCGGGGGAGAAACTACCGGCTCTACGTCGTCAGGGGCATACTCACGTGGCTTGGCTTCTTCCGGCCGGGCTCGCTCCCGCGCCTGCGAACAAACCCAAGGGCAGATGTATAAGCTCTCCGGCCGCGGAAACGGGTCTATCGGAGCCTGTCGTGCGCTAGCCGCGCGTCTGATCTAGAGAATAATAATTGCTTATTATATCAGAGACTATACAAGTGCCTTCTCTGCCGTGAGCATGTTGCTTTTAAAAAAAGGCTCGGGTATAGCGGACGTACCGCGAAGGCTATATCTGCGCGTGGTTGCAGTACCATTGAATACTAATCTCCCTTTTCATGTATAAACGCAGAAAGGGGGGGAGGGGGCGCTTTTGGAACTAGTAACCCCATCAATGTAGTCATAATTACGTTATCCAATAATTAACGTGGTTTTTATTAGCAGTCATTTCAATGTTTTTTTGCGAATACAGGTCGTGTGTTGTAAGAAGGGCACTGCCTGCCTTACAGCGTCTTCAGTCGTACTTCACTGGCTCTCATTCTAGGGGCTCCTTGGGGTGGAGAAACGTCCTGCGGTCTAAAATTCAGACTTGACTTCTCCCTTTAGGAGTACCGACCATACAGTTGAGTGCACAATCGTGCAAAATACCTCGTTCACACTTTTAAATTAGCCCAAAAGCGTTCTCCCTTGTCTACCCACGGCTGTGAAAGCAATACGGCATCCCACACAATCTCGTTGTAACCACGGCAGTCAGACCTACCTTGTCTTGCGTGCCTGACGTCCCGTGACCGGATCTGAGCTGTCCATTCATCATGCCGGTGCCCATTCGAGGTGAGCCCTGTGACGACGTCCTCGTGGATTCGAAGCCACGGCCCTGTTGCTGCTGTTGCTGCTGCTGCTGCTGCTGCTGCGCCTGCTGCTGTTGTTGCTGAAGCTGTTGCTGCTGAAGTTGTTGCTGCTGAAGCTGTTGCTGCTGCTGCTGTTGCTGCTGTTGAAGTTGCTGTTGTTGAAGTTGTTCTATCCTGCGAATCTGGAGCAGCTGTTGCTGCTCAGCCTGGTACTGCTGTTCCTGTTCTTTCCGATATTCCATCTGCTGAAGGTGCTCTTGACGCCTCAGTTCCAGCTGTTGCTGTTCCTCTAGTTTCTTCTGCTGCTCTGTTTGTTGGTCCTGCTGCTGCCGCCGCGCATCTTGCTGATCCAACCGACGTGGCAACTGCTGTTGCTGAATCTGTTGTAGCTGAAGTGGCTGCTGCTGCTGTTGAGGCTGCTGGTAAGGATGTTGCTGCTGCGTTTGATGTGGCATCTGCTGCTGGACCTGATGGTCGAGGCGCCGCTCAGCGTCTGGATCTCTGCGTGGCTGCTGAAGTTGCTGCTGCTGAAGCTGGTGTTGCTGCTGGGCATAGTGACTTTCCTGGGTTCTCCTCTGGGTCCCCTGGTGTGGTTCCTGAGGCCGCCGCTGGTCCTGGTACCCATAGCCGCCCTCTTGTTGCTGGTACGGCTGTTCTGGCTGACGTCGGTGATCCTCTTGCCCGTGCTGTACAGGTGGTCGCCTCTGCTGAATTGGGCTCTCATGGAAGCCGCCTTGCTGCTGCTGCTGCTGAGGCTGAAACCGCATCTTGGTCGACTGGTTTTGCTCGAACTTGCGGTGGCAGTCATTGCAGATCCAAGGCCTCTGCAGGACAAGCAAAGTGAAGATCATGTTTCCTAGACCAACGTCTTAGTGAATGATAAAAAAAGCTTTCTTCCATCTAAAATAAAATTACTTTAATTTAATGTTAATTGACCAATGCACGGAACTTTGATTGTATTATTTTGTTTTTAAGTTTGGCTATATCTCTAACTTACATCACTTCTAGTTGACTCTCCGCTGCTTTTTTTGTTTGCTTTGTTGTTATAATTGCCGCAATGCACCAACATCCATCAGAAAGAATCTAGCCGTGAATAAAACCGGCTAAAATTTATGCCGGTTTTTGCATCAGCGCTTGTTTTCGCTACGTAGACAAGACCGGTCGTTTGAGGGTCCTTGGGGAGGCGTTAACCTTGGGACAAGCCGAAGGAGCCGGCGTCCTCAGACGGTTCTCCCGAGATAACATTTCCTCAAGGATTGTAGAGCGATAGCGAGAAAATAAGTTTGGCCCGAGGGACGCGTCTGTTTTTCTTTTTTTTGACTTCTTATCTTCGCCGAATGAACCATTCTGCGGGGAGCGAGTGAAAAAGAATCTTTTCATTTTTAATGGGTTCTCGTGCACATTTCGAAAAAGAACTAGGAATAGAAAATTCGTAATAAATAAACGACAGATTGAGCACACATATCGCAACAGAAAACAATATATATAAAAATGTATTTCATTGCTTGTGAAAACAGATTTTTATAAAGCGAATATGTAACATCCAGAAAACCAATTTGCTGTCCTCGAGATTAGAATGTTTTACAAGGCATTAAACTAGGTTCTCAAGTGCACGCGACGCTTCCAAAGGGCGTGTTGTTACGGAAATGCTCGATGCGATAAAAAAAAAAAGCGCTTTCTAAAATGTTCCTCTTGATCAGACGTCAGAATCAACCCAACTGAGTTTGCTATGAAATCCTTGGGAATAAAATGAGAACAATTTCTTGCCCGATCTTGTTTTCGCATACATCCCAAAGGGGATCAAACAATTCCATCGAATACGTTGATTAGTCAATTCATATCTGGTTCGTACAAAAATAACGTAACCGGACTTGGCGCATAGTGTAACGATATATAGTTTTGTTTAAAGATATAACAGAGCGAGATTTTAAAACTTTTTTTGAACTCAAGTATACTTTTAACGATATAAAGATAGTGAGAAGGAGAAGGAGAAAGAAAAAGATAGATAAAATAGAGCGAGAGCGCGAGAGATAAAGATAGAAAAGTAGTCCGAAGAACCGCGCACGTAATACATCACACGAAGTTTTAGTGGATTCTTCGGGTCATTTTTGTCACACGATTCTTTCTTCTTTGTTTTCTTTTTTTTTTAAGCTCAAACGCGTAAAAGAAATTGTTCTGGAACCAGTTCCTAACTTTGACTGATGCTTTGCTTCCGTTTTATCACACGCTAATTCTTTTTTTCCTCCCTGTAAAACGCAAGGTTTGGTGCCGTGAAGTGCGGCACCAGCCTAATAAAAAGAAGACAGCCCAAGTAAATCACAGTCACGCAAGGTCACTGCACTTTTTTCACTACGGAGCCTACGCTGTTTCTTACAAACGGTTAATTTCTTTTGTGAATTTGTAATCTTAAATTGTTCAGCATCTCTGTGAGACATGCACAGCTCCGTAACGGTGGCTTTAATTTCAAAAGCGCCGCGCAAGAGATCTATAGGCCTCCTGCGCTGAAGGTCTGAACAAACTGTGGAGCTCTCATTTTGGGTAGTACAAGCTCACGTGATTGGGCTTCGCACTACTTATAACACCTTCGCTGAGTTTTTCTTTTCTTCTTTTTGTGTCGTACTGAAAAACGGAAAAACACCTTTCGACGGTCGAAGTCGGCTAGATTCAACGCCGCAAAACAATCGAAAGTGCCCAGATTCATGCCAGCAACCGCTAGGGTACACGTCTCTTTTCTCTGCGTTGTGACGTTATAGCAACTGCGTCCTGAACATCATTAATCCCAACGTTTTCTTTCTTTTTTTTCTACTTTCAAACGCGTGAACGGCCTCTCTTGAGCTCACGTCATAGCGTCTAGCGCTCTCGACGGCGTTTGAATGTTTGTTGTTTCTTTGTATGTTCCTCGTGATCGCGTTCCGCACCAGAGCAGTCACACTTCTACGTGTGTGACAATTTGAGACGCCGAAGTTTTTACTACCCAAAACAAGTCTTAACAAGTCCCTTTTCGCAACGCCCCCTGGGCAACGCAGGAAGCCTATAGGGTGGCGAAAGCGGATCTGACGCTATATAAAACAAACCGGAGATATCGGCGCCTGCACATAGAAAGCTCAAACTCTCACCAAGTGTCAGTCTTATAGCACGCTAAGACTGAATAGGTCAGTCTTAGAGTGCTAAATTTCAAGGCGAAATTCTTTTCCTTTAAAAAACAAGAGCAACAAACTTGCCAAAGTCGGCGTTCGGCGCGTTCGCAAACGGCTGCCTTAGCGACGATACTAACTTGTGGCGCCATCTCCCGATAGGTGTCACAAATTAATAACATCGCTAATTCGGTCGTTTGCGAACGAGCCCAATGATGACTGCAGCAAATTTGTTGCTCCTCTTTCTTCCATAAAAAGAACTACGCCTTGCAATTTAATACGGCAAGACTGTCCTCTTAAGTGCACATTCGGAGAAAGTTCGAGTTTTCCATGCGCAGGCCCCGGTTTTTCAGGCTCGTTTTAGTGCGATGGATCCGCTTGAGCCAGCACATACCAGACATACATAGGCGTAGACTACGGGTGGGGCGGGGGGGCATTGGGGCTCGTGCCCTCCCTGATGAAATCTGGAGGAGGGGAGCCGGGCCGGGCCATGATCTTTGCCGAGACGCTGATTACGTGCCGTTTAACGAGCTTCCAGTAGCTGCATGTAAACAAAATAACGCCCACGTTGCCTTTATTGCCAAAATACATTTGAAATGGAATCCCAGCGTGCTTTCGTTAGCTTCAATCTCCAGTTCTGACGAGACAGGTAGCACCTCCCCCCCCGCGGAGAACTCAACCTCCCCCCCTGGAAAATGGAAACTCCACGCCGCTGCAGACATAGACACACACGCACCTTTCCGTCGGGCTGCGGCACGGCCGCCCCGCACCGCTGGCAGGCGACGCGACCGCAGTCGACGCAGCGGCACCCGGCCTCCAGGTTCAGATCCGTGTTCTGGCACAGGGGACACCGGTGGGCACCGGGGCCTTCGTCCCTGCGCAGGAAATGGACCAAGGCTCAGACGGGCCTCGGAGAGCGCACGTCCTTCGCCTGTAGACAGCTGAACAACGCTGCAATTAACGCAGCGCGAGTCAAGCAAAGGCAACATTTTCCGGTCAAACTCCAGAATCTTTCTTCGAAGAACGCGAGAGACCGCAGTGCCTATTGCGCAGTGATGCGCTCGGGAGTATGACCCTCGGTCTTTATTTAATCAGTTCGAACTTGGCAGACGACAAATCGCCATCACGTTCCGAGGCTGTGTGTGTGGCGAAAAGGCGTCCACCCGTTTTGCCCCGCGACTGTGCGCCCAAAGCGCATTTGCCTTCTCACTGCTCTTGTTTCAAGTGCATCGGAATGAAGCATACATTCCAGAATTTCTTCACCGAGTAGGCACGGCTGTTGTTATCTATATTTCCTGTTCCTCTGGTGTAAGATTCAACATCCCCGTGCTATGTGGCAAAAGAGACTCACTTTTTTTTTTCGACTCGTTTCAGAAAGCTTGGCGCATTTTCTAAGTTATACGTGACAGATATGGAGCCATAAAAAAGGAGGGGGGGGGGGGCAAGATTCGCGTCTCGGCGCGAGGCCTAACCTCGAAGGCCGCTGATGGGTGACCCTCCCGTTGCGCCCCGCAAGCGTCGTCGGGTCTCGCGGTGCGCTGGTTTTATTCGTCCAGCTCTTAACGACCCGAACCGAAACGACCGCAGAGCGAACGCGGGTTTCTTTTATGGTGGCGGGCCGCCGCCGGCTCGTTCGTCCGCCGCCTGCATTGACTGAAACCGGCCGGCCGGCCGCGTGCTCTGCCGGAAGGAAGGCGTCGATCCCCCGTGCCTCACGGGCCCGGACTGCCTCGGACTGAGATCGATTGGCCGCGGCCGGGGCTTCGGTGGGCATTGGTCTCTGGTCGGAATCGGGCAGCCCCGTCGTGCGCCGCCGTACACCTTTTCTCGAATGGGGAATCGGCTCCGAAATATATTTCGGCCGAAATTCAAATTTTCTTTTTTTGGAAGAGCGGGGGGGGGGGGGGGATTTGTGGTTATTGTTTGATATCATAACGGAGTTAACTATCACTACACGCCCGGAAGCTACATCTGCGCTGTCCTGCAAAGCATCAACTATACGTTTGTGATGCTGGCAAAGATTAGAATTCGCACTCGCAACCTTCAAAAAACCAATGTAAACCGACGTGAAAAAAAAAAAAAAGAAGAGAGAAACTTATTTGCAACTTTGTGATTATCACGTTCGTCCCTGTTTTTTTTTTCTTGTTCGTTGTGTTTTTGCGTTGCAGATCCCCCATGCGGGGGAATAAAAACTCTACCCCGTTTAAAGCTTATTAGTTTTAAACAAACCACATCCACGTCATGCATAAGGACATTAAGTTTGAACCATTTGAAACAAATAAAAAGAGAAAGAAAGCCGCTGTAAAAATTTCAGCAGCTCGTGTCCCCAGACAAACACGGTGCACCCCCCCCCCCACACACACACACACACACACACACACATGGAAGAAAAGGAATCGAGCGGGGGAATTACGAGGTCCCCAAGGAACTCTGCCGAGCAGAATGAGGACGCCTTTCTCGCTAATGAACGCCGGATTCGGAAGGGGAACGAAGCTTCGTCGATGCTTCACAGTTGCTCGACTTTGTTCAGATAAAGGTTGCGCGCTCCAACCTCGCGAGCACGCGTGAGTCCTCGGAGGCGCCGGCTGGAGCAGTGAGTCGACATCAAACGCTCTAACGACGCGCCTGGTTAACAAATAGCCGGGTCGACGGCTCGACGGGCGCAAACTATTTTCGTTTGTTGTTGTTTTATGCGCGGTCGAAAGGAACGTGAACATTGGGAACCGAAATTACGGCGGCGAGCGGAGGAAAGTCAACCGTTGCTTTTAAGCCGGTGTTCGCATTTGGAATGAGAAGCAAATATGTTAAACATTCAGCGCAAGCCTTGCCTCCAACATGCACTAGTTGCCTTTCTTTGTGCTTTGGCTGAGCAGGCTCGCGAGGCGCGGAGCCCTTATCGAGGGAAGGAAGCATGCACTGGGGTTCAGCTTCTACAGAGTGCGCGGTTTACTGATTGTCTGCTGTACTAATATTTGCGCGTAAATTGCTGTTTCTAAATTTATCAGTATTGAAGGTGATTACCCGCGATTGAGAGAGTGTGGACAAACAGGGAAGCCTCAAACAGGGTTGAGTTATTGTGCTATAGTTATGTACGTATTTATACCACTGTCTCGGTCGATCACCAAGAACCTAGCTTCTCTAGCTCGCTTTCTCTGACTGACGATTGAGTTTTATCTTTAACCCCTGTGTGCAGCTATTACGCACGCTAAGTCCAATAATAATAATGTTGTATGCATGTTTATACAACCGAAAGTTAGTCAGCCTCAATGGGTGTCTGGTGTCTCTGCTGTAGACGAGCAATTTAACTGGCGCAGTACAACCGCTAGCCTGGAGTCTTTAACGTGCATTGCGCAGTAGCGATACACGACCGCACGCCGGTACGATCCTCATCCAAATCGAAACGGCCAGAGGTGGGGATTAAGCCGAGGATCCCGGGGTCCTTTAGGGCGAGTTTTCGCTCCACGTGGTTTCAGCTGGTGTGCGCTAGCCCACTCCGGTCACCGATTTCCCTCGGCTAAATCTAGAAATGCGTAGTTCTTATGACATTTCCTTCCCCGCTGCTTGCTGGGGCGGGAGGTTTGTTATCGTGCAGCATTTTGTTTGACTTAAAGGGTAACTCCGGTATATTTTCTCGATTTTAAAGTTACGGTGGTTTTTAGTGAAGGAAGTGCCCCTGAATTACGGGGTTTCAGTTGTTGTTGTTTTCTCGACGCGTTGTGTAGTTTTCTAGATTATCTCGAAGTTTTGTTTCAGGGGTCTATGGTGAAACCGAAACTACATGCTCGAGCGTGATGGCAACCCTTGGGAGCAGCTGCATGTCCTTCGTGTCGGACGGAAAGTTCGTATTGCGGTACCGCAAAGCGTCCGACTGGCCCAGTCGCATGAGCAGTTCCGATCAGTCAGGTAAGATGCTACGGCTTTTATTTACTCATTTGCTCGGCAGATATCAAACATATGTAGCAAATATTAATACACATTCATAAAGTTTCCGGCCGAAAAGCGAGTTTGCCACAATGAACGCAGGCTCAGAACGAGCCCCACTTGTATTCTGAGAACTTCAATCTTGCTGGTGTGCAATGCAGGTTGCAGAAGCGTTGTGGAAGCTAATCGCAAGCTCGCGCTGAGCAGGAACGGACTATAATATGGTCGCCAGTGAAAGTCACCTTCGGCACCAGGACGCGCCTGAGCGAGCAGGGAGTCGATAATCTCTCGTGCTCAATCGCCGAAGAGCACTTATAAACTACGACTGCTAAAACATAACACAAGGAGCATAAATCATCCATTGGGACGACTGAAAACGCAGAAGAAAAGCACGGCGAAAGAAGTGCCAGTACGAGCAAGAAACCGCCCTGAAAACGGAGATGGCATCAGGGCACAAGGCTGCTTGAGAAACAACCAATCCGCTGAATGCCCGCTGAGAAGCTGCTGGTAGCATTTTCAATATCGGTTATAGAGTGTATCGCTGTTTCCCATTAGCGTAATATTTTGGCAGTGCTCGAATTTAGTCTCAGTAAATCGATATTAGTCATTTACTTTGTTTCGACTTTGACCGGGGTTATCCTTTAAAATTTGACAAAAACTTTCTTTCGAAAGCTGAATATCTCAAAGCACCTTAGTAAACGAATTTTTTCGTTAAAAAAAATGAAATAAAAACGCCGCTTAATAATAAAAATCGACTGCGTGGGCTAGGGGGAGCTTTAATGTTTTTCTTCCCGAGGCTAATTCACACAGTGCTTTCTTACGTTACCTTGCGCAACGAAAGCTTGCATCTGCTTACGCCCCAAGTCACCGAGACATCGTGCTTCATAGAAAGCGTGGCTACAAGTTCAATGAGATAGCCTGGCACGCGACATTCGAGATAGGAATGTTTCGGTGACTTATACGTAAGGTAAGAAGACGTAAGAAAACGTTGCTGTGTAAACCAGCATTTAGATATATTCATCGCAATCAATAGTCACTGAGAGTGACTATTGTAAGGCGTAGCGTGCCCCGAGCAGTAGCTTGGAATGAGCACCCTTATTCCATTCTAGCTCCATTCCAGGGAATGGAATTTTCCGATAATTCCATTCCTTCTGAACTCCTAGAAATGGAAAAACTGGGCCCATTCCCACTCCTGGAATGGCAAAACCGTTCCATTCCATTCCTATAATTCCCAACCGTGAAAGATGGTGCTTGATAGCTACATTAAGTTGCCGGTAAACAACGTCAGCATAAAGCTGATGTTATCAGATATCGGGCAGATATTGATCGCGCGACGAAGCGTAAAAGGCTTGTAACACGCAGCGAAACTTCACACCATCACTTTATTATTTATTATTTTTTTTACGAAAGAATTGTATATATTCTTTACTTGAAGTAGATTCACAGCAAGTGATGAGTTACGCATCCAAGAAACGCGGGCGGTGTGGCATTGTCCCTGCCTGGTGGCCTACGACTCGTTCCTGCAGCGTCGCCTCTAGCGGCGCCAGGAGTGAGACCTTGTCCGCCAACAAGTCTACAATTTTAGTTGTTTCACCTGGGCGGGTGCCGCTTTTATTCTCGAAGGAACATAAGCCGGTCAGATAACCAAGCCGTCATTTACCTAAAGTGCAATGGTGCTGTTTCAAAAGCCCCTTTGACCACATCGACGCAGCTCGCCTAAGAACAGAGCCCATTCCATTCCCACTCCCTTCCGGGCAAAATGCACATAATTCCATTCTTATTTCATTCCGGGGTCGAGGAAGGGCGGAATGATTCCGGAATCCTTCCAACTCCGGAGTGGCAACTCCGCAACACTGACGTCGGGTATCCCATTAACGGTCCTCAGCCAATTAGATGGCAGCATTTGAGAAGAACCAATCATAAAGCGTAAACATAATAAGCCCCGCCGCTCATTTCTCAAGCTGTCAGTGGCCACAGTACCCGACGTACGAGGCAATACCGTCCTCCACAATGACGGCGAAGCTGAGAACTCCATCCGGGAGACAACTCCTTTCACGTACTCGACAACAAAAAATAAAACGAAGCATCGTGCAATAAAACAGTCCGATGTTAACCACCACGAATTAAGCCATACACGCACATATTAGGAGGCAGAAACGTTGATAGCGTGCAATCCGGATCGAATACTAGGCAATGCGTGTACGACTTCCTGTTTATACGAACCGACAAGAAATGAACTATACAAGAAAAGCCTCTGGAAAGTGTCCTTTCTACCCAGGGGACTTCAAAAGCTGTCCAAACCCTCGAAGGAAAGCGATTTATATTTAATCCGCGTTACCGCAACCGGCCCACTTCCTTGTTGTGCCTTAATAAAAAAGAAAGAGAAGATCGATTAGACGGACATACCAAGACAGAAACAGAGCGAGACGCAACCCGTAGGCTTCGTGCCTGGATTAAGGCTGAAATGTTTCAGCTATTTGAACCGAAACGCGACTGGCGATGTGGGCCAGTTGGTTCATTTTTAGAAATAAATGAAACAGCGCGCAAAACATCGAAGATGGGAGAGAAGAAGTACACAGGACGAGCGCTGTATATTCGGGCGGGCTTTGATACGCACGATATTAGTGGCACCGGCCAACGCCCACACTCTAAAGAAGCCCGTGCGTCTACTTTCCCAGCACAACACTCGGAGATCCAATCACTGCACCTTTCGGAGGCAGCTCAGGGAATGACGACGCCGAAACATATGTTTAAACCAGAAAACGCAGTCTGAGTTGTGACGTTAAGCACTGCAAAATGTCACGCTTGCATTGCTTAATGTATTAACTCGGACTGCGTTTTTGGTCTAGACATATGTTTCGGCATCGTCATTCGCTGAGCTGCCTCCGTAAGTTGCGGTGATTGGCTCTCCGAGTGTTGCGCGGAAAATAGACGCACGGGCTTTTTTTTTTTTAGAGTGCAGTGCATTTTTGCTTTGTGAACGAGTTAGAAAACTTACTAGGGGTGTGTGAATAGCGGTTTGAATCGAAGCGCGTTCATCATCCATAGCTTTCGCAGTGCGAAGAGAGTGGCTGCATACAGGCTCTTTTTACGGTGTTGAGGTGAGCTATGAGGCTGCGCTATTTGACTCCACAGAATATCCGCACACCCGTACTAATTACCGCAATATGCGGGCAGCAAACTCCGAATGACGTTGCCTACAAAAAGGTTTCGATCGAAAATGCGGTGGGCAAAGGCGCGATGCACGGGACGCTTTTCTCGGCCATTGTTCCCGCGCGAATAGCTATTTCCCACCAAACCGTCTTTTGGTGCGAAGCAGATGCGCAGGGATCTTTTAAATTGTGAACGTTTCTTGAGTTGACCGCCTAACCACCTATCAAAACGAGGACGATCGCATAAACTCTCCATAAAAAAAGAAAAGAAAAAAGTCACATAATTGTTTTAATATGAAGAATTTTGGACCAACTATGACGATCGATTTGTAATTATCTCAAATTTAAAGGCACGCAGGATGATTGATAAATCACCTGGCTCTTTCAGAGCGCAGTCATTTTGCTGGGCGGGAGTAACGTAGAAGTTCTAGATGCGAACGATAATGCAGAGCGCACCAAGTTGTGGTATTTTTTGAAAATACATTCTGCTCCGAAACACCCGAAAGTGGAAATATCTTGCATATTTTCGGAGCGGATGTTGTAGTTTTCGTGGCAAAAATCTATTTAAGCCTAATCAATCATTTGCTAGGCTTCTTTTTGACATCGACGTAATGGTTTTCTTTATATAAAATAAAATAAAATAAGTGCAGAGCTTAGCCAACTTTGAAATATAACCGAATACTTTATTTTGATATTAAAACCATCGGTGAAATCGATTGTTGATCGATTGATCAACAATCGATCAATCGACCATCAATCGACCTACGGATGCACACAAAGCGCCAAAAAGCTGTCATATTTAATAAAATTAACCAATGAGAAAGGCGATAAATGTATGAAGCCTAAAGCCGGGGTCACACTGCATGCTTATACATCGTACAAAAGAGAGTCTTAGCACAGTCCGCAATATCCGTGGTTCGAATGCCGTGTGCCAAGTTTCTCCTTGAACTGGCTGCCATGCCGGCATTCCGAAGTACGAATCTCGCGGTGACTTGCGTATCCGAATCTGTTTGCAGACTGTCTTTGTATGATGTATATCGAGGGTGCCTCGATGTCCTTCTGTTTAGGGTGATGCCACCCTTGTGATACCTGATGCCGACAGTGTGCGCTCACGGAGAAAATACGAAGAAATCGACGAAAACCGTAAATGTCGCCATAGCACAGTGTCAGCGCCACAAATATGTGCAGGGACACGCTCTTCACGCGATTCTGAACAAAAAAGAAAAATAAACGTCCAGACAAAATGGCCAGATGCCACCCTATAGCTAAGCGCTCATAAAGGCACCCTAATGTACAGTATAAGCAGTGTGACCCGGCTTCATAGTCATCCTGCTCCCGTGGAAAAAGAGGTGGGTGCCCTTTGGCCACTGAAACCGAGGGTACCGCTTGCCAATCATTGTTTAGGCCGATCAAGAAGTTTAGTCGCTGCCGTTCCGAGTGCATCACGTCGCATTACGCCGACTTCCGAATGTAGCAGACAGCGTAATTTGTCGAATCATAGGTTACGACGTAATAACGAGGCCTTTAGGAGCCAGAATCAAACATCCAAAGCTGCGCGTTGAGCGGACCAACTCTCAACGCCGGAACCCCGTCAAACCGCGAGGAGGCGAGCGCAGGCCGCGGGCTCCCGACCGCGCGGGGCCGGAGTCCCCAGGAGCGTTTGCAACGCGCACGCGCACTGCCGACCCCATCGATCGTTTTTTTTTCGTTTTTTTTTTTGTCCCGATTTTTGTGCGCCGGTATTGTACCAGTGCCACAATGAAGGCATCCGGCCGACTGCGCGATAATAACCTCGAAGCGAACGAACCCACCCTCCCTTCGGCGCCGTTCCCGTACGAAAGCAGCATTCGGTTTTCGCTCGGCTTTCCCTGACGGCTTAACTAAACACCCCTATCATGGAACGCGAGGAAGCAAGCGCACGAAAATGCAGCGCGGCGCGCAAACGCAACCTTTCTTCTCTTTGGCCCCGCGGGTCATTATTAGCTGCAGCTTCTGGAGAGCCGCGTTTTGGGCCAGCGCGAAAATGTATTTATTTCCTCGACTTCTCAAGCAGCGAGGCGAGAGTGTGCGCACTTGTCGTGCTACGAGATGTCTTGCTAATTTGAATAAAGCCGCAATAGACGCGCTTCTTCTCGTCAATCAGATACAGCAATTAAAGCGACTCCGCAAGTTTAACTGTGTCGAGAATAATGTAGAATTCGCTTTTCAGCGATATGTTTGGCACAAACAAGTTCCCAGAGAGATTGCTGTTTTTCAGCTTATATGAACCCATACTACAATAAGTTTGTGCTAGGGAACGGGGGAGGGGGGGGGGCGATATTTTGACCTCCCTTTTGAATTCTGCATGTGTAAAAAATTCAGGGCGGGGAAAAGGAAAGGAAGGAAGGGTTCTTCTTCAAACATATGATAGGCTGAACCCACCCCTCTGGTTCGCCCCTGGGCGTGGATACCTTTGAACAGCGGTTAGAGTGTTCGAGCTGTGTATTATATTTTCAGCAGCTCTACACCGCTAAATATAAACGGTTAGTTTTTTTCTTGGAGTACTTACTATCTAGTTGTGATCATTATACAAAGTGTAAAATTATGTCAAGATGCAATATATCGTTGACGACGCTTCAAACAAAAATTACCGCGATCCAGGTAACGAACGAGCGCATTTAACGATACTCGTGATAGTCGATAGTATTTATTGCACTTCGGGGTAGTATGCAAAGTCTCTCAGTGTACAGGTGGGCAGGGAAAAGCGTTTCGCCCTTGCACGCTGAGTGCCCCTGTCACTCACCGGGCGGCGCTGAGAGACTGGGTGAGACATGTAAAAATAGCAAGAAACAGACGGCCAACCGGTAACAATTTGGCCACCTGTAATTGATGCGCGAGACAAATTATCTATTTTAACAATGTTTTCTTTTATACGCGTTAGTTGTTTTTAATACGTTGTTTTTTAATGAACTGTAAAGTTTAAACTACAGCGGGTCGGTCTCAAACTGTTTTTGAGTCAGACTTCAAAGTAAGACTTCACGATGGCCTCCTAAATCATGTTCGGATCATAGTCCCAAAAATACGGCGATCAAGAAACAAAAATTAAGTTGGGCTGAATTCTTCAGCCGTGTCGCAAAATGGGACCTTCGCGATCGCCGTCCTGACGAACGAACCCGCCCAAGCATCACTGGCGCGCCGCAGCCGGAACATATAACATCCTCTAGAAGAGGCTGGGCCTAAACTTACGACACTGCAGTTTTTCTCTCTCTTTCTTTCTTCTTCCCGCTGGTTTTCGGCGCTGCATAAACTACACTTTCGGGCTCTTTGACGTGGTAACGGCGTCCTAGGGGCAATTCTTTCGGCCCATTGCCGCATTTATTTTTCTCCTTGGAGCCGCTTTAGAAGCGGACGACATAAATTGCCCGACAGGGATTTGCATCTTGCGAAGAGCGACGTCGTGGCGCAGTGTCATTAGCTGGGGTTCTGGGGAGGGCAGAATTTTCGAAATAAGATTAGCCAAGAATGTGAACGAGCTTCCTCTCTCGGTGATGTCCCTAAAGCAGACGTCCGTCACTTTTTTTTTTCGAGTTTCTTTTTCAACAGTCTCTTTGAACTCAAACAGTTGCGTCCTGCTGTTTGCTTGGCTACTCTGTCTGTCTTCTTTCGCTATAATTTTATTATTCTAAAAAAAAAGTTGCGTTCTCAATGTTTTTTTTTCTTTCTTTTTTTTTTTGGCAGAAACTATTTACAGAAGCAAGAGCACGAACTCGGCCGAGGGACACATCTCACATGTATTCGTACTTTACCTTTCTTATTATTTCTTTTCATACTGTTTCTGCCTGTGTATCTTTACGAAAAACAAAACGAAAACAAACATATATATACAAATTACGACGGTGTTTAGAAAAATGATCGCTGCGAAGAGACTAACGAAGTGGTAGTCACTTTATTTAACTCAGCGATTACATCAAAATAAGTGTAAACTAAACATGCGACGATTTCTGAACAGGAAAGCAACAGCTGCAGATAAGGACGCTTTGCAGGCAGCTTCCTGCATGGGCGCCGCCATACCGTTCCGTTTACTTCACCTTCATTATTACCGTAACAGGCCAGGTTATCGCCATTTTATATTCTGTTGTGTTCTTTTCTGAATAGGGTGGCGATGTGGGTTAGTTGACCATACTGACGAAAAGGCAGAACAGCGCACAAAAAACGGCGACTGAGGAACTGCTCTAGTCCCCGTTTTTTGTGCGCTGTTTACCTCTTTCGTCTGTGTCCTTCCTCCAGCATTGGCCTTTGTGGAGGTTCGTCAACGCCTGTTTCAGTGGCTCGGCATCTCGGTAAGACAGAGAAGGTCAACAATGGTGGCTGTAATCTGGCGCGTCTGTAAGGCGTCTATAAAAGCGTGCACATAACGAACCACTCGTAGCAAACACCAAATAAGACGGCGAAATGTTCTCAGAAAAAATTGAGTGCGCTGCCAACCAGAAATTATCTATGTTCTTTTTTGCACTTTTTGGCAAAGATTGTGAGAAATTTATATCGGCAATGTGATTTTGGATTAGCCGATCTAGTAAGTCAAACTCGAAGTTCCCAAGCTTGATGCAGGTGTAAAGGTTTCCTTTTTGTTTACTGCAACGCGTACATGACAAAAGCTAGCTTGCCAACACGGATCCACAAACACAATACCGGGTTTTCACAGTACGTATATAATGATATTAATAAAACGGGCTTTCCAAAAAGCAACTGGGACCTTATCGTACGATTTCTGAGCAATTGTGTTTTGCGGTGTGGTCTGCAGAGACAGGTTTTTATACATTTCCAAATTGCAAAAAAAAAAAAAAAAGTTGAACGTGCGTTTTTGATGAGTTATCATAGCGAAGATATAGCACATTTTTCGTAAATATTTGTCGAATAATATATCAGGGTGAAAATATAAAAGAATCGATGCGCATTGAATGAACGCCCCGTAGATGAGCAGTTCTTAGATTTTTTACATCGCCTGGCGTAGGCCAGCGTAGGGCAAACATTAAGCACGAGTGCCGGGTCAGCGTCCGGTCGTAACTCGTGTAGTTACTGACCGAGCACGAGTTGAACACCGGCAGCGTCCAATCTGCCTCCCCTAAGTGGAGCAAAAGATACACTGCCTCGTTATCTCGGAGGTGTTCATTAATGCGTGGTTAAATAAAGGTGAACTTGAAAGTTTTATTTTACATTTTGGTTCGAAGCTCGTTAAACATTTGACGAATAAAATGAAATCTCAGTGCTGCCTTGAAAATAAACAAAAACGGTTTTGCATTCGAGGAAAAAAAAAACTTAAATTGTCCTTATTTAGCCTCCAGGATCGCGAATAACAAAATTATATTTCAGATTCGTGTGCCAAATAGTCGCAACAGCACTTGGAAAATAAGGCTGAAGCCCCTCCTTCCCAGCGCGTTCGGGGTAAGGAGAGGATCGTGGCCTATCATAGAGAGATCCTAACATTTCCGAGCCTCGCGCACCCAAGCAGCCTAAATGGCGCATTCACACTGGAAGCGGATCCGCGTTCGCAAATCGGTTGCGAACGCGGTTGTATAAAGATCCAGTACAATTGCACGCGCATTCGATGACATCAAGTGCGCGTGCAATGGACCTTTTTCACATACCGACGGTATCCAGGCGGTGGCTGCACGAACTAAAAATCGAGGAAGGGACCTACCTGCGCTACCAGTCGATAATGGGAGCTACGCTACCAGTTTCTTCGTTCTCTGAGCAGCGGGGCGTGCCCAACGCGCCGTCACAAGTGGGGCATCCGTGGCGTCCACTTAAACGTCGTGTTATTCTTTCCGTCCGCTTTCTTTTTGCGTAACACAATTATATGTATGCTGCAATTACGTTTGCTACTCGCTGATCCACAGCCTCCTTCCGAATTTCCTCGATTTTTCGGTGCACACTTCCGCCACTTGGCATCGGGCGCTGCGCGTGCGCAGAACGCTTCTCGGAAAAGGTCCATTGTACTGGATCTTTCTACAACCGCGTTCGCAACCGCTTTGCGAACGCGGATCCGCTTCCAGTGTGAATGCGGCATAAAACGCTACACGCGCTTCCTCGCAAGCGGCAAGCGCAGCGCTTTTGAAACCCCTGGGTACGACGTAATAATAATATTAATATTGATAATAGTTTATTTACCATATACATGTATATATGGTGGGAGCTGGGGAAAAAAAGCTTACAAGGAGCTTGACTGGTCCCCAGCCCCCTCACAGGAACACAGCGGTGTCAAAAATTATACAAAGCAAAGAAGTCCACTATATGCAAAACATGAATAAATAAAAAAAAGGAAGAAAAGCAAACACTGGGCCGAAAATGCCAACTAGATTTCAGCCACACACAACAATGAAGAAAATGGACTTGCAAAATACAAAAAGGGAACACGACATTATTTCAAAGAAAATATTCACGGATCTCACGTGGGGTTAAAGATACTATATCAACATTGGAATGCGAGAAAGTGTTGAGCAATGAAGGCAGGGTTCTTCTAATCATCTGAAGGCCGTAGTCAGTACGCGATGTATCTATTATCCAAGGGTCAGGGTGACGAAGGGTATGTGTTTGCGGTTTTTTTCTGAGGGAAGCCAAGTCGAATAAGAAACTAAAACTAAAACTAATTTTAATACATTCGTGTTAAATGCGTCTGATGTTTGCCTTCACTCGACAATACGCTAAAATTTAACCTCTAAATCGCTTTTTTTTCTTTTTCTCGGGAACCTCTTTAGTTTACCTTTAAGAGCTATTAACTCAACGTTAGATCTCCATGTTCCAGTCACTAGTAAGATCAGGGAGGTGAAGATGGGAGCAGAACGCGGAAAATTTCGGGGTGCTGACATCGGCGGTTTTGAGACAAAGAACGAGAAAGAGAGCGACAGAAGAGCGGAGAAAGAATACAGACGAAAGGTTAGGCATGTTCGTTTTGCTGCGGCGAGTTCAAGTTGCTCGAGGCGCTTGTCAACTTTATTTAGTTTCATACAGAGCGCGATTCCTGTGTTTTCCTACGATGTAAGCTAGAAAAGAACAAGGTACAGGCCTTACAGGTGACGTTTTGCTGCTCCTTCGTGCATATGAATGCGTCGCCAGCGATATGGGCCCAGCTAGTGCGGCATGAGACGTTAAGAACGCCGTACATAAAAATTCACGCCGTGCGTTTCTCAAGATGTCAGCGACCTTAATCACTCTATTATTCGACATGTGGGAAAGTAGTAAAGATTCGTCTTCTAAACATTTTAATGCGTACGCACTCTTCCAACATTTCCGTTCATTCTCCAGTTGTCACACCTTACAGAGAATTTTGTCGTGGAGTTGTCTCGTCTGTATACAATGTAATATCGCCGAAATGATTCACTATCATACAGATCGTACGGTCGTCTGCAAGCTCTCCTACGTGTATTATTGATAATTTATGTATATAAGAAATGACCGAGAATAGCCTCGCGGAACTCTGAAAGGGACATTCATATTCTCACATTTTCCACCATGCTCGTTTACTAAAGAGTCGCATTGCTTTCGTTTACTAAGAGAGTGCAATTCCAGAAAAGAAGGTCTTCGGACGAGTTGGTTAGGAAATATCAAAAAACGAACCCCGGGTCCTTCAGCCTAGCCTGATTGTTATCGAGCTACATTTATGAGCTAAATGGTCATTGTTCCAAGGTCAACGAGTGAGTCTTTTAAATACAAAAACAAACGCAGTCATCGTATTTTTTTCCCAGTCTTCCGTAAAACCACGATCTTGCAAAAGCTTGCAGCGTACGCACGTCCTGGGGACTGACGACAAATGAGGCAAAGAACCGTCGAGTTAGTGGTCGCTTTTTGTTTCATGAGTGAACCGCAACGAAGGTTGTATTAGCGCGCAGGCGCTCCCGTTTTTTCTGAGTATACTATATATCACTGTGTCCATGAGCACGAAGCTGTAGCTTTCAGTGTGTCAGGATTCATACTTGAAAATTCAGTGTGCCTACTTCACTCTAAAAAAAAAAAGGGTATCACCTTACATCTGTTTGTCCCTTATAATGCACCTCGACGCTTTGGTTCGACCTACAGCGCACTGGCGTCGAACAGACGGCCCCAACTTTTACGAGGGGCTTGAGAACGGTGAGATATAGTTCCTTAAACAGCTAAAGTACGTATCAAAAACTACAGAAAGAAACACTTAGGTTTTAGCAGTAGCGCCAAGAAAACCCCGATTACTTTATTTTGTCTATTCAGTAACACGTTACATTAGCTATTTTAGTAAGTTGTACCACTCGGCCATCAGGCCGCTTGTGAAAGTTGCTGTCATCGACGTCGGTTCGACGTACAGGCGTTGGCCGTTAGCGCTCATGCACCAGATGCCGAGCCACTGAACCGTTCTAGCTACAGGGAGTAAGTCTTAAATGATATGGGGAAATAAGTCACAAGGAATAAGGCAAATGAGAGTAGCGACATGACACTGCGTAGCGTCTTTGCAGGGACTTTTCTTTCCTTCTGAGAGCGTTCCCCGCGCTCGAGAGCGCCAGTCGCTTCAATCGACCAAGCGATGTTGATGTTGAAAAACAGCGCGACAGGGACGAGGACAAAAAGACGAAGAAAACACAAGACAAGCGCTGTTTTCTCTTCGACTTTTTTTTTTCAAAAAAGACGAGGTGTTTCTTTTCGTCTTTTTGTCCTTTGTCTCCAGTCGGCGCTGTTTTTCAACATGAACTCTTACCAACTTGCCCAGTTATCTATTCTCATCGACGAAGCGAGCTCTGCGAATGACGAGGCTGCATTTAGACCCAAGAAAACAGTCTGCGCTCTGACACTGAGAATTCAACCTCGTGCGCAGTTACGCTTATTTGAGGTCGTATTATTCGCCTCGTCATTCTTCGTAAAATGCAGCGATGGGATTTTCTAATGAACCCTTTTCAAAACTTCATCGAGCAACATTGGCAGTCTCCTTTTCTCGGGCACGAAACGTGTGTCTGGATACGAGTCTTTGCCAAACTCTGACGTAATACTTGTGTCCAATACACGCCTAGAGTTCGTGCCCAAGTTACGGCGGACTCGGATAATTGCCGCAGCAGCTACTAGATGGCGCCCATTCTTTCGAAAAAGGCTCTATCGCTTTAGGGAAAGTAGGCGCACTGGAGTTGTGCGAGTGTTGCGCGTGCTCTCGTCCGCAAGTGCAGCTACCCTCGACAGCCACGACACGCTGAAGGCAACTCGTGAAACAAAACAAAAAGGGTGGTCCCCGATTCCCGAACCCGGCGAGGCACACCGAGCTAGGGGGAGAAGAAGGGTTAACTCTGCCGCGACGTGCCTCAAATTACGACAGGCACTGCGGACGGGGAGGCCGTCCTTCCTGTATGCATAACCCAGATTCCTTTCCTTTTTTTTTTGTTCCCGTAGTGGGCGATTTTTTCCGCGCTTCCCCGTTTATGCGAGAGGAACTCGCTTTCCCACTTAAGCATTCACGGGAGGTCAGATCGCGCCGAGGGTTTGAGCGTCGGGCCAGTAGTTAGCGGGTTTTCGAAGATCGCCTAAACCTGTAACTAAACAGCGCGCACGCAAGCGGTGCTGAACAAGACCTTCGCTCGGTGGACACGGTCGGAAATTCTCGCAGTGCGTACTCGAAAGAAAAAGAAAGTTCAGAAGGGTACAAAATCGTTCAAAAATACACTCCTAATATTCCTTGAAAACTATGCTGTACTTCGATGGACTAGAGCCACCAATCAATGATCTATTCTTACTCACTTAAACCAAAGAAAAAGGCGATCGGTCACCGGCAGGAATAGCTGAACAGCCTCTGTTGTGAAAAGGTTTCCACGTACCTCTTCAACCATTGTTTCGCCACTAACATCACGCGGCCATTGGAGTGCGATACCGCTCGCCCTTCTTCTTGGTTGAACAGATTAAACGAAGACCAGCATGGGGTGGTCTGGTGCATCGCGGTGCGGTTCATAGCTTCTGAGAGTGTTGAATACGTGCCAAGCTGAACTCATCGACTTCCCGAGTTACGTGCCGGGGTCAGTCAACAACCCGAGAACAACCACGGCGTCATCGATTAGATCGGAGGCGTACACGGGCGGTGCATCGGCCTCTCCCGCGGCGAACCTCGTGGATCCTTTACCCGAGTCGTTCGCTTCGGGTGGCTCCCAATTCCGCCGTTCGCGGCGAGGGGCGCACGCCACAGCGCACGCCATTTCGGTTCCCTGGAAGAACACGAACCTAAATGACCGTGCGTGTAGCGGGGACTAGCAGCAGTTACTGGAAACAAAACGAAAAATTTGAAAAAGAAATAAACGACGGTAGTAGAAACAGGCCGTGCGGATCGGCGATCGTAAGCAGCCCCCGTAAGCAGCGGGCCCACGGCGGCGGCGGTGGTCGGACTTGGAGACTTTTTCTGGGGGCTTCCGTGTTTGCGTTTCCCCGTGTCGCTCCGAGGATCTGGCCGGGGATCGATCGCCCCCGCCGTGCCTGGCTGCTCGTGTAAATAGCTCGCAGAGCCGGGCCTCTCCCCTTCCGCCGCTGGGCCGAGGCAAACATTCCGCGTGTCTTGTTTTCCAGTGGCGCCGCATACTTTTCGCTGCTGAGCAGTCTCCGTTGGGCCTGGGTTGTTCTCCACACGGCGCGATCTATTTTTCTGTGCTCTGCGCGTAATAATATGCTAACTTGGGTATTTTTTATTTTTGTTTTACTCGGTTTGTGTGTTTACATAAGTATATTTACATCATGTATACATAATGCTATTAACATCATGTGTACATGATGTAAATAGCAAGGAACACACCTCTATCGCCATGCCTGCAAACAAAAAAGGCGTGTTAAAGGATTACTTCGGCTGTTCATTTAACCTTTTAACCTATATTGAACCTTTTAATAGGTTAGCATTAGTGCCCTGGTACGCGCACTGACCTTGGACTGGTTAGGACTAACCAAAGCTCGCAACGTCGCCACGGGATGGTGCCACGCATGGGCTGTGGAAACTGGCTAAGAAGCACCTTCTGCAAGCGCCGACAGACGGCGGGCTGGGTACGCGTGCGCGCTTTGGGTGCCCGCGGAGGCTCCTGCCGCCGGGTTTGGAGACGTGTGGACGCAACCGGGTTCCGGTTCTGTTCCTCAACGTGCCACGCCTTCCACGCCATTCTTGACGCGCAGTCCTCTTACCATGTCACTGAACGGAAAGCGCATGGTGTCGTCGCCCCGAACCGAAAGCGCAGTCCTCTTACCATGTCACCAAACCGAAATTGCGTGGTGTCGTCGACCTTCGGGAGCAGGTATTGGCCGTCCAAAGACAACACAGTACGCGAACCGCACGCGCCGATCGAGGGAGGGTGTGCTGGCTCCAACCGAGGCGGCCAGCGTTTGGGAGCAAAGACTGGCTCTCCGAAGACAGCAGTATGCGGCGCGTTCGCGGCAAGCAAGAGAAGACGTACTCTACGTTGCGCGGGAATCTCATGTGCATGATCTATCAGCCGCAACATTAAACGCACGTTCGCGGTGAATAAACACGCACAACCAAATGTCTCTGTCGTTTTACGCGCATTGCGCGCACGTCCTTCATGCACACGCTAAGTTAACTCATCTGTTTGCCTCAGGAAGAAGAGGAATTTCGGGAATGTTCGCCTCGTGTAAAAGCGCCGAGAGGCTGCATTCACCATGCTTTGTTATATATATAACCACTGCGCAAAATGCTGACGACGCATTTCTACGAAAATCAGCGCAGCGATAGCAGCGATTTTTTTTTTCAAAAAGGTAGTGGCGAAGATTGATGAAACCAAAACGGTTCCATAGATTGGTAAACACTTACTTACAGGGAAACCAATCTCGCAAACCTCCTGAAGTGAACACGTCAAGAAAGTTCTTCCTGGAAAATATACGTTACACAATTGTTGACGAATCCTTTTGCAAATATTACGTAACGCGTAATCCGCGAAATTGTTATTTTTAACACGATTATTTTTAATGTTTAATTTACGAAAGAATGAATTTGTATTCATATGTGGAACGGAACTAATGCTGCGGAAACGTGGATGCGACCGTAGCGCCTCGAATCAAAGTGTGACGATTGGGATTGGGTTGGAGAGGTGGAAGGGACCTTGAATTCGGTGCGCTACTGTTGCATCCAAGTAAAGGCAGCCTGTGGTCATCGACAACCCACGAAACGCAGGCTTCCTTCATGATTGTATCTTGGGCAGGCGGAGCGCAATCTGATTGGCTGCTGACTGATCATGAGATGTTTCTCCCTGCGTTTCTTCAACTGACGGTGACCAATTAGCGACATGCACGAGCAAAAGCGTCGCTGTGGTCGCAATTCGAGATTCGTCGAACACTCACTGCGGCGTCTCTATTTGGATTAGTTTTTCTTTCCTCGATAGAAATCGGAGCAATGTCCAAGCGTCAGCTCTGACGATGTTGGTCAAAGAGTGCGTTGACTCCGAGCTTCCATCGTTATTTTTACGCGCACCATCGAACTTGTACTTCGCAAGTGATGAGAAGTAGTCAAGATTAGGCGGTCCCAGCCACTGAAGAATGTACTCCGTTCACCCTTAAGCTCAGACTAAAAGCTCCGCCTTCAGCGCGAGCTCGCTGGCTTCTGCGGTGCTTTTGTTGCGCGTGTCTGCGCGGTCACACAATCCATCAATCAATCAGTTTATTTCGTCTATATATGTACACACGACCGGGGCATGGGCAACGAGAGGCCGCTCGCCGGAACTTCCGGCGAGCGGCCCCTGTTTAGAGGTCACCATTAGATTATATATAATACAATTCAATTATACAACTGGTGACGTCACGGCAAGGCAAAGTCTGGTCGTGACGAACGCAAACCATAAGGCCTGGGTGTCACTCCTCATACATCATACAAAAAACAGTCTGCAAACACGAGTGACTGCAATATCCCTGGTTCGAATGCCGCGTGCCCAAGTTTCTCCTTGAACTCGCTGCCATGCGGTATTTGAAGCACGGATCTCGCGGGGACTCGCGTTCGAATCTCTATGCATGCAGGCTGTATTTTGTATGATGTATAGGCAGTGTGACCCCGGCTTTAGTGTGCACGCTATATTTACATATGTTGTGACATTTACATACCATTACTTGTATACACACAAGTCAATGTTCTAAGTTCAACATGGTGTTCACTACAGGGGGAACAATACTACATTCAAAAAACACATTAAAACAATTTTTTACGTGATAACGAACAACCTAGGCACGCAAGTACAATAAAGATTAAATATATATATATAACTAAGAAAAAATTGTAAAAACAACAATAATAGATATATATATATATATATATATATATATATATATATATATATATATATATATATATATATATATATATAGATTGAGACGTTCTCCTACTGTTGTTTTTATTTTCGAAGTTCCTTAATTTTTCTGCACCACAGTTTCAGGTGTTACGTTGGGAAAAAAATTAATTTTAATTATAAAAAATATAAATCCCGCGATGAATTGCTGTGCTTCAAATATTCTTTGGCCCTCTACCAAAGTAAATTGTGCACGCCGGTCCAGCGACCTGCTAAAAAACGTCACGTGACCACAGCACTCTCAAAATGGCCGTCTCGTTGAAAGCCTGCACCAGGGAGGAGCGGTGCTCAGTAATCCGGGTTTTGGGCGCAGAGGGCGAAAATTCCGCGGATATTCATCGCAGGATGTTGAAGCATTATAAAGGCGCATCTGTGTCACTTCGACAGGTCTACAAGTGGTACAAAGATTTTCAAAGCGTAGAGTCAAGTCTGACTGTCACACCTCGCTCCGACCGGACTCACACTTCGACCACGACGTACTCAATATTAGAAGTGGAACGGTTTGTACCCGAAAACCGCCGCGTATCCACGAATAAAATAGCTTAAGAATAGCACTTCTTTCATGGCTCGGTGCACCACATAATTCAAGACATTATGCAGTATCATAAAGCGTCCGCCAGGTGGGTACCAAGACACTTTATGCCAGACATTAAGGAGCTCCGTGTGGATGTGTGCAAGACGCTGCTACGTCGCTATGAAGCTGAGAAAGATACGAGTTTTTCCAACGCTAGAGAAGCTAGGGTCGAATGTTGAATTCACTCTGCCCACCCAGAGACCAAGCGGCCAAGCAAAAAGTGGAGGCACATTTCGTCACCAAGACCAAAGAAGCTCCGGGTAGTTCCGATACAGTGCCAGGTTGTGTTCACGGTCATCTGGGATCATAAAGGGTCAATAGTCAAACATTACACGTGCAGCATACTCAGTGTCAACGGCACGTCGTAATGTGACCTAGTCGAGAACAACTCAAAGCCCGTGATCAGATCAAAGCTCAGTGGTTGGCTGACCTTTGACGTGTTGCTGCAACACGACAATGCGTGCCCCCACAAGGCACGCGCGACAGCGAAAAAAATTTGAGGGACTGTGTTTTCATTGCATTCTGCATCCGCCATACCATAGCCTCCTCTATACTCACAAAGCCTGGCAGTTCGACGGCGGAGCCATAGAATGCCCGGTCGCAGATTTGGAGCGCGGGGATCTGGTAGCATAGAGCAACAAAGAGCCATTTCTCGGGGAGCCTGGACGTCAGCGCGCAGCTATTGCAGCGGCGAGGACCCGAAACACACTTTAGGGTCCTCGCGTCTCGCCGCAGCGTCTCGCGGCAGCGGGACGCCAGTCACGTGGCTCTCCTCTCATCCGTTGTCTGCCGCTACATCTTTTTCATTTCGGCGGCCGCTTATCGTGGCGATCTGTCAGGCTTTGTCAGTATATAGAGTAGGCCATACTAAAAAAAAAACAAAAAAAAGAATTGAGCAGTTCTGTGTTAATCCAGAGTACCGTCACAAAGATAGGTGCGACACGTCACAGCGAAGTCGTTGGGCATCAGCGTCGCGTTCACGCACCGCGGGGTGTGTGAATAAAAGCGTTCGGAACAGACATCAGACAATTTCGTTCCGAACGCTTTTGTTCTTTTTTGTTCCAAAGTGCGTGAAAGCGCGTCTTCCGGCACGAGCTCTTGGCATTGACGGTGCTACGACGGCATTTAATTTTAGGCTATCTCTTCTTAATTTTTCGGAGAGCGTGTTACTACAACAACCCTAGGTATAAAGCGTGTTGTTACGCTGTGGCGCATCTTATGCAAAACAGAGTGTCACATGCCCCGGAGGAGGAGTGAAAGATGTCGAGCGCCCCAAACGCGATATTGAACGGTTTTACGCTGACCGCTATCGCCGTGCAGTTGCCTGTTCAAGGGCAGAAAAGTACCTTCTAGGTAAGCAGCCTACGAAGCGGGAATTAGCAGCCGAAAAAAATATGCACTTAAAAAAGAAATTGTTGAGGTAGTACACAGAGGTGTTGTGTGCACAGATAAGAAAATCGAAGCAGCTTTTACAGACAACTATCGCGACTTGTTCAGCAAAAAAAAAAAATATATATATATATATGTAGTAGGGCACTAGAGCGGTGACAGGCGTATAAATCTCCTCCCATAGTTCAGACTAGAAGTGGAGGATTGGCTTGAGGAACAAATTACTTAGCAAGAAATAGAAAGGGCAATATATCAGTTGCCTGCTTTTTTGCCACTGCCTTCTTGGCCACTGCCTTTTTTTAATGAAGCTTTCTACACTCATTCCAAAATTAAAAGTTGAGGTTAAGCTTAGGCATGTTCCTGGTTGTCGGCCCAATAATTTGTGTAATGTAGATGATAAACTGTTTGCTAACGTTATAGCAAGATGATTGCAAAATGTCGTGTGCGATTTAATAGGGGAACATTAAGCGTGCGGTATAAAGCGAAGGATGATTCACACTAACTGTCATGTCACGCGTAGTGTGTTAGAGCACCGCGCTGGAGATGCAAACTAAGTAGCAATGCTGCAAATTGACCTGGAAAAAGCGTTCGATCGTGTGAGGCATGAATTTCTTCTTGATATTTTGGCGCCTGTTGGAGTTGGAAAAGTCATAATGGAGAGGGTAAGGATGTCATGCACGGGATGTTCTACACGTTTAATTGTGAACAACGCCGTAACGAAAGGTATTCCCGTCGTTTCTGCGCGACAGGGCTGTCCTGTGTCTCCTTTGTTGTTTGGCTTGTATCTGAAACCATTTTGTTTAAGCATCATTTTTAGTCAACAGTGTCATGGCATTATGTTGCACGCCAGTTGAAATAAAGGTTTTAGTGTACGCAGACGACATCGCGGTATTTGGTTAACACCAAACAAAAAGTGTAAGCGAAGTACTTGCTATCACACTATTTTTCTGTGAGGCTACAAGCGCTACAGTAAACTGGCAAAAATGTGACGGTTTTTGGCATGGCGAGTGGACCACAAAACCGGCCCAGTTTGAAGACATTACGTGGTGTTGAAACAGCTTGTAATTATCTTGGCGTGTCTTTAGGTCACTACCGCACCAGTAACCTATACTGGACAGAAGTAGCTGAAGACCTAAAAGAACGTGCCACCAAATGGGCCAGGGTTGGGCAGTATCGCGACACAAACGTAGAAATATGAATACTTTCAATATTTATACTTCTTTATCGCGATACAATATTTTAATGAATATTTGTATTTCAGTATCGGAACATATTTTTGGTGCATTCCTTGTTTCGCGATACAATCCCGGGCCAATGTATCTCGTAACAACGTTCGAGAAATGCGTGACGCCCAGGCGAAAGCTAAAGGGACTGTTTCCTTTCTTTATTTCTTCAGAGGGGTATACGGTACAGTAAATGTGATATTGATGCTTTGTTTTTGAGCGTACCAAGGCTTGTTTGTGAACATAATGGCCCCGACATTGGTGACACCCTCATACGTCTCCCGGGATACTTCAGTTGGGCAACTATTTTTGTAGAATCAAAACGTTGAAGGCACGGTGGGTACGAGTTTGACAATTGTTCATTGAGCTCCCGGCACCATTTACTAGAGCGAGCGGAAGGTTTTTTTCTTCGAATAATTAGATAAAAAAACACCATTTCATTAGAAGGCGACGTCTTGATGTGACTCCAGAAAAGGTACTGACATGGGACTATACTCTGTAAACCTCTAAGCGGACATGGCGGTGGAAGCTACGCGCTCGGTAAACAAGTGCAGGCGTCTTTTCCTTTCTTTTATTTTGTCACGTGATTACGTGTCCGCCCATAACCACCGCGCGGATCGAGAGCGGGGTCAGATGATGGGAAGGGAGGCGGCTGATTGGTCAGGCGAGAGCGTAGCTCCCACCGCACTGTCAGCTTAGGAGTGAAAGGCGTGTACAGGATGCTGACGTTACGGGGATATTTCGGTATATATAAAACGAATTTATGGGTGCATTCGATATTCCTTCGAAGGACGTGCACTATACCTAAAGGAGAACTGCACTGCATTCTGAATTGAAAATATTTTCAGCCTCGTGAAGACTCGCTCAGTTCCCACAGCTTTATGTTAAAACGAAACTGGCAATTCTGCGAAAATAATTTCGGGCTGGAGAACGTCCAAGTTCAATATTTACCTTGCGGTTAGTATGAGTTTTTGTTTCCACTGGACGACTTGTTTTTTCCCCTAGATGTACAAACCTTGTCAATGTAGCCCACCTATTACCAACTCCAAGCGAGGTGTTCCTATCTGGCTCATATTGTCACGAATGACGAGGTGACGAACAAGGAATAACTGAGGAAACTGAAACGTTTAATGGGGGCGAACTTGTGCCCAAAACAAAAAGGAAACAGAAGATAAAAAGAGAGCGTCGGCGGCGTCGAAGTCGGCGTAACGGCAGGACCGAACGCTAGTGCGAGACTGACTGCGGATCGCCAAGCGGAGCCCCTTATGTACACGCGTTGGCTTCTGGAACAATCGGCCGAGAAGGTTCGGCGACTAGAAGATTTGGACCTCGAACAAGCAACAGAGTTCTCGAATTTACCAGAACATTAAATTGAAATAATAAGTAGAAGGCGTAACTCCCAGGGATGGAACCATAGGCCTGCGCCCGAAAGTCAAGCGCGGTAACCACTCGGCGCACGTGGCAATATACATTGAAAACCGAAAACAAAAACAATATTTGAATGGTTTAGAACTTTCTCACTGTGAAAGTGGTCTTCCTTCGTTTTAATATAAACCTGTATTCGTGGACACTTGTGGAACACATAATTCCCTTCGCTAAGATGACCGTTTTACCCAAATTACCGAAATACCACGCAATGTAGTTTTCAGCGGGATGAAGTTCCGCACAGGAGATGAGCTGAAAGCGGCGGTGCATCTTTCGCTTCGGAGACACCAGTAGGATCTTTTCATCCGCGGCATTGACGAGTTGGTGAAGCGTGGGCGCACGTGTGTTGAACGCGGTGGGAAAGGGGGGGGGGTGTTGCCTTTCTTGTAGGTATTACCCAATGCGAATTACGGGCTAGACGAACGAGCTTGTCAACTTTCACAATGTCGAAACAGCGAGTACTGAAAGTTTTGATTTCTGAAGCCAAGGACCAGGCGAAGATCAGAAGGTGAAGAGGAATTGCAACGGCCAAGGACCTACGGAGTTACAACCACTAGGAAGTCGCCTAAGCAGTGTTGAAGGTGCTAGCAGTGCCAGGGCTCATGTTATACATATAAAGTTCTGTTCCCGTCGTCAAGCGCCTGTCACTACCTCGAGGTGTGCGTTAGACTTCTGGGCAGGTCAGCCAGTTAAGCAGCCCCGAAAGAGGCCATGGAAGGGTACATGGGCTGATCGAGCTGTGACGACAGGGAGGCCCGAACCAAGCTGGACTTTGGGTGAACCCTCAGCAAGATGCTGAGGCTTCACTCAAACAGACGCTAAGGAAAGCCTGTCTAGACAGGTCTTCCTTAATTTTCGTCGCAAAAAAGGTGAATATTGGATACTCTTGTGTAACAGGAGGTAGAATTTAGGACGCAGTCTTTTCTCAAAATGAGCTTTTTCACTTTTTATGGTCCCGGGTGTTGAACGGGATCTCGGGAAATAATAGCACTGGCACCTCTCTTACGAGTCTGCCTAAAACGCGGAAAAAAGCGCGGTAAAAAGAGAAACGCAATAACTGCCTAAGTGCTACCCACAGCTACCACGCCAAATACCCAATGAATGCAAGAACGCAAGAGAGAGGATTAGTCACTTTGTTCACGTCGTTCACGTTTTCTGCCTTGTATGGAAAGCGGCGCACCCTTGTGGCGATAGTTGGAGACTGACGATTGGACAGGCATTATCAGTATACAGGAGGCTCTGGCTTAATGATCAAAACTGCGGAGTTTTTTCTTTGGTTTTACGTTTTATGCAACAAAACTTGGAAGTTCCAGAGTAACCGACTTTGAATTCGCAGCGAGACCTATCGCCAATTTACAAGTGAACACGTATCCTGTTTTGAGAAGGTAGTGTTCGCTTTGCATTCCTGATTGGCGCCGAGGCTGTATGCTTTTTATAGCGGTCACTTCAAGGCTGACTAGTTCTTGGAAGGCATCGCGCACTCTATCTATCTTGGAGAAACTCGACAATTGGCGCTAATGCGTTGCTCGAAAGTGACGGCGAGATTTTTGCGGACACTTATCTTCGGGACGTTCAACAGACGGGCAATGCAAATCGCAAAACGTGGGACATCACAAAAAACAGTATGTAAAAATTTTCATGATTAAATAAAAAAAAATTAAAACTAGATTTGGCGAGCAATATTTTTTTTTCAGTGGCGATTGCTTTCCTCCTTCTCCTTTGTTTCTCTTCCCCTTTCCCCTTGACGCCTTCCTCGATTTTCAAAAATATTTCTTAAATATACTGGAATTTCGCAGGTATATATTTATTTTGACTCTTTCTGAAACTTAATAAACAAAATGTCAAGACTAGCTCACCATTTAAAATTTGATTGAAATCACGTAGCCAAATGTCAAAGAACTAGTGCATTTTTTATTAGAAGTATACCTGCTGTCATCAAACGGCATCTAGTTGACAATTTATCAAAAAAAAACTCAATTCAAGTCAACATTTTGGACGGTTTATTGATAGCATAAAATGTGTGCTAATACCAAATAACTTGCAGGTATTGCATTAGTTATTGCGCTCAACGATCATTCTGTTATATTTAAATACCCGGCCCAGGAATAGTAAGGCTGGCGTTCTACACTCTAAGAAATGTCTGCGCGTCTACTTACCCGCAAAACACTCACAGAGCCATCTTCGTGATCTACTTGAAATCAGCTCAGCGAATGGTGATGATTGATTGCGTGATCGCTGATTTCGTCGATCGTAGAGATTGGCTCTTCCAGTAAGTTTAGGGGTAAGTAAACGCGCAGGCATTTCTTAGAGTGTATGTCGGATAAAAGACTAAACATTTTTTTTTTTTTACAATCGAAAACGAGCGTGTTGGTTAATAGATACAAAACTTGAAAGTATAAAACAAACGAGTGACGAGGATTTTCAAACTTTTTTATTTAGTGTATTCCATTTCCTTTATAACTATTATCTCCTTTCCCTCTCTGAGAACGTTGAGACCTTTGTGGGGCGGTTTGATCGTTGTCCCATTTTATGTTGTTGGCTAAATGAAAGATGTCCTGATTTCCGTCCTCGTCCTCGCTGTTTTATACTTTCAAGTTATCTTTTTTTATAGATCGCTTTATCAACCTTTAAGTGTTTGTCATGAATGTAAGTTTTATAAATATAAATATTACGAACAGCGGACTAAACCGCTATAATATGTTGTAGACCTAATAAGCCTTCATGTGACGCATATTTTGAAATAAATTATATCACCGGTAACGTTTCTTATGCGTATGCAGATAGCCTAAGATTTTGTATTGCATCATGAGGCAAGAAAGCACTACCATTTTTAGTCAATCTACAATTATTTTGTTTTTTAAGTATTTCCTAAACTTGCTCATAGCCGCAGGCTATGAATTTTGTCTTTTTTAACTTGGTATTATTACAAGATTTCAGTTTCGACTTCAAACTATTGATTCACAGAACTATCATTTAAAAAAAAACCGCAATTCATAAAAAAATTATAATACTTCGTTTCAGCTTGGGTCCAGAGGCAGCCGATGCTACGAGCAGCGAGCATGTGGCCCTGAACAGTTCTTGCACTGCACGAGCGCGCGTGCTTGGCTGGGACAACTGACAGCCCAGAGCTCGCGCTTGTAGCATCGGCTGCGTCAAATCGACTCTAAGCTGAAACGAAGTTATAGTCGGATGCAACCTGAGAAACAATCTTTTAGCTCCACCCATCGGCGCGCATTGCGCCCATCTGAAGTGCCTTCCCGCCGTCGAGAAGGCAGTTCGCTAGTAACGTTGCTTTTTCTTCCTCCGGTAAACGCGTCTTAAACTACGGCAATATTTATTTAATTCATTCAGGACGTTTAAATAAGTTAGAATACCTTTTTTGTCAACGAAATAGCTGTTTAGTAAAAGAAAGAAAGTGATGTCCTATGTAATACCAGTCTTCTCCAATTAATTTTCTGTCCAAGATACTGTCTAATATACCGTCTTCCAGCGCCTTCGATTGAGGGAAAGCTAGGCGTACTTATAGTTCCTGCAAATAATAAATATTTAGTGATTTACTTAGTTTTGTGGGCTTTACGCACGAAAATGCTGTCTTTATTTGTGGATGAATAGAAAACACGAAGCAATTACTCTGCTCGGGTTTTCGACAAATCGGCACCCTCCCAAGTCAGCACACCACCACCGCGCCCTGCCAGCCCCACTCTCTTTGTCTTCCGTCATGGATCCACTGAGCTAACATCGAAGCGTTGATGCTCTGATTCTTCTTCGGACGAAACAGCCCGGTGCAGCCTCTACCGGCGACACCAAAGCGGTTCTTCAAGAAGCACAAGCGAGGTTTCGGTTTTGAACAGCGGCCAGCGAGGGCTGATCCTGAACGCTTGCCGTCTCGGACGCGACATACCGAGCCAGACTACAGTCAACGAGGTCTTCGTAAAACTGTCAGCCGTGGGGCAGAGGTGACGAAACCAACGAAGCAGACGACATCCGGCGTAGCCTTCACCCTCAGCAGTGCTAAGCCTCGCGCCCGCTTCGAAATTTTCGTGGGCGATAGTGTCGCTGATTCTCACGTTGATCGCGCAAAAACCGTGCAAACGCAAGCCGATACCATTAAGATTTCGTGGCGTAACCTCGGGCACGTGTAAGAACACGGTCAGCAAAAAGCAGAATAATTCGTCACGAGAAACTAGCGTCGCCTTGCTAAGGCCAGCAGCCATGTTGAGCTCCTTTTTTCACAAAAGGATCGTGATTGGTCCACGGAATCGTGACGTCATGAAAACGATTGGCTGGCGTTTCTCGGCGTAGGAATACATTTTCCTCTGAGAGGCATTTCCGGTTTTTTCTTAGCTTGCAACTGACTATAGTCGCTTCACTTTAAGAAATGCCTGCGCGTCTGCTTACCCCCAAACACTGGAAGAGCCAATTTCTGTGATCTACGAATGGCTCCAGCGAATGATGAGGCGGAACATCTGTTTAGACCTCAAAATAAGTCTGCGCTGTGGCATTACGCAATGCAAGCATGACGTTTTGCATTGCGTAATGCCAACAGAGCAGACTTCATTTTTAGATGTAAACGGATGTTCCGCCTCATGATTCGCTGAGCTGATTTCGCAGATCGCAGATGATTGGTTCTTTGAGTGTTTTGCGGATAAGTAGACGCGCAGGCATTTCTTAGAGTGAAAGCAGATGAATTTGTGCCTAATCTAGTAGGCTATGATTATGATATGTTTACACTCTCGGAAACGTGGCTTCATGACGGTATCGCCAGTGGTCAATATTTTCCACCTTTTTTGTGTGTGTTTCAAAGAATCTGTTACTATACTTCTAGGATAAAATACGGCGGTGATGTATTGATAGCATGCAGCAGTTTTTGAACGGCCACAGACGTAACGAATTATCAAGAATTGGTCTGAGTTGAGGCACCCTCGTGCTGATTGGTTCAACCCTGTTGTTGTCTTACATAATTTTTTCACCTGCTCTAAATCTGCACTTTCTATAGACCACCGCTATCTTCTTAAAAACAACATTAGTGCGACAAATTATTGTGTACCAATCTACACTCTAAAATGAATGCGGGTCTACTTAATCGCCAAAAAATCAAAGAGAGAATCATTGCGATCTAGGAAATCAGCTGAGCGAATGAGGAGGTGGATCATCCGTTTAGACCTGAAAATGAGGTTGGCGCTGCAGCATTACGCAATGCAAAGCGTCATGCTTGCATTGCGTAATGTCACAGCGCAGACTTAATTTTGAGGTCTAAACAGATGATCCGCCTCATCACTCGCTGAGCTAATTACGTAGATCGCAGAGATTGGCTTCTTCCAGTGTTTTGTGGCGTAAGTAGACGCGTCTTAGCGCATTTCTTAGGAGTGTAACTGAAGATTTTAATCTACCAAAAATTGAGTGGTTTTTAGGTATCATTAAGAGTGAAAGCTCATAAACGCGTTTAAAAGCGCCTTGTCTATTCAGCTATATAAATTTTAATAACTTTACGCAACCGAACTATTCTTGATTTAGTGTTCTTAAACTTTCATATCTCGAGAGTTACTACTGTAAATGATCCGCTGCTAAATGCTAATGCTTACCACCCTCCACTCGCAATCTCGTTTTAAATGGCTTTAAAGGTCATATCACCTTGCTTTGTACTGAGATGTGCATATTGCCTTGGTGACTATTTTGATTTACTTAAATATATGTAAAAATACCATTGGTCTAATATACGAGTATTACAAGATTCGTAAATTGATTTTATGGTGGACGGTCTGGCATCATAAATTATGCAATAAATATAATTATTTCCAAGTGCCTTCAACATCCTGAGAGGTACCCCAAATGGTCTTTAATTATTTAGGACATTATTTAAGGTAAAATAACATTATCATGGAGCGTAGCATATGTCAAATTATATACGTCGTGAAATAAGAAAGAAACGCATTCTAATGACCAGTACCTGAATCGTAAGCAGTTGAAGCTTACTCTTTCAGAAATGACTGCACGTCTACTTACCCGCAAAACACTTCAAAGAGTCAATCTCTGCGATCTACGAAATCAGCTCGGCGAATGATGAAGCGGAACATCTGTTTAGACCTCAAAATAGTCTGCGTTGTGGCATTACGCAATACAAGCATGTCGCTTTGCATTGCGCAATGTCACAGCGCAGACTTCATTTTCAGGTCTAAACGGATGTCCCGCCTCATCGTTCGTTGAACTGATTTTGTGGATCGCAGAGATTGGTTTTTAGTGTTTGTGGGTAAGTAGACGCGCAGGCATTTTTAGAGTGTAGACTAAACATGCGACCCGAAAAAAATCTAGCTCCTTGTGAAGAAAAATACTAGAAAGGAGTCAAGCAATATAACGCTGTGCTATGAATATACTATTCATACGTTCCCAAAATCGGTTTGTGAGCTTTTTTCAGATTATTTCCGCATGTTTTTTTCTAGTGTCAACACCGCTTTGCCTGTGACATTTTGATGACTATTTGCCTTTTACGAGAATAGCGGTTGATGAGGTACTTTCGGCTATCGGATAACTGAATTCTAAACCATCGACAGGGTCCGATTGTATTCCCAAATTTATTGTGAAGGGCTGCAGCAAAAAGTTTGCTCCTTTTCTTGAGAATTCATTTAGACATTTATTGCGTTCCTCGAAAACGGTGACTTTTCAGAAAACTAAAAATATTCAATTGTGAGGGGGAATTTAGTTATAATAGCGATGTTAGTAATTATTGTCCTGTATCTTGTAACTATTTTAAATGCATTCTCAAATTTTTTGGAATAGGTAGTAGTTTTTTTGCAGCATGTATTTTAACAGGCAGATCCGTTTAATTAGATTTATGGACATTTCCTAATTATTATATGCCAAATATTCAGAGTTAGCTCAGGAGATCAATACATTTGATATGTCTAAAGCCCTTGAGAAGGTCAATCGCAAATTGTTATTGCAGAAACTTAAAAACAATGGGCTTGGTCCTGAATATATTACCGGAGTCAGGAGTTATCTACATAAAAGACAGAACTGTGTATGAGTTTCTGGCTATTTGTCACGTCCTTATCATGTCTATTTTGGGTGCGCCTCAAGGCTTGAAACTTGGTCCTTTGTTTAATATTTTTATAAACGGCCTGATATCTTCCATCAAACACTTGCAGGTATTCACATTTTCAGACAATGCAAAGCTGTTTCGTCAGTCGATCTTTACCTTCAACTGTACTTTACTGCAAGACGATGTTTGGTCAGTAAAAAAATGGTGCATCTAGAACAATCTTTTTTGGATTCCCGAAAAACTTTAAGTCGTGCCAGACTATACTCGTTTTCACCTCAAGAAAAGAGGACGTTTTGCGCATTGCTCATACGCCGGGCGAAATAGTTCTTACAAGATTTGATCATCGGAGGAAGAAGCGATGCTTTTGGCGTTTGCAATATGTACGTCTTGACAAGATAACATATATCTAATCTAAATTGCACCTACATATATCTTAATTCTCCACATAAAGGAGAAAATCGGTAATGCTCCGCGAGGAGCCGGACTATTTTTACTATGGTTTTTGAGGTGAAAACGGGCATAGTAAGAGATCTAGGGTTCTTTGTGGATGGTCATCTCCTTTTTAAATTATCACATGAACTCTATTGTTAGCCAGTTTCTGCGCACGCTGGGAATAATTGCTGGTTTGACTAAGCCATTTACCGTTCTTCACTGTCTGTTGATATTCTTTAGTAACCATGTACGCTCTAAACGTGAACTTGCATCGTTCGTTGGGAACTCATCTTTAGTACACCAAGTGAAGATATTGAGCACATACAAAAACAAGTTGTACGAATAATCGAGATATATTTTGGTCGCAAATATTATAATATATTCATTTTGATTTTTTATATGCTAAGATCGTGAACCTTAAATAACAGGAGGTCTAACCGGGATGTTAAGTATCTGTATAGGTTCGTTCGTGGATCAATATTTCTTTTAGTACAAGCTTTAGAATTCTTACAGTATTTCTCCCAAATCTTCGTTTAATTTGTCCCCTGTATCTTATTCAACATATTTTAAACACGAAGTTTTGCAACATTGATATTTGTTTTACAAATTTGCCTCTTTTTAAGCATGTGTAGTAATTTTAAGCATGTGGAGGGTTTTAAACTTGTGTATGACTTTTAAGCATGTACATTTGTAGGGCATATGCATCCCTTGTTTTGTGTTTTATTGCAAAGGTCTTCTGCCTTTTGTAAGCACGAAAAATAAACATTAAACATTGAACATTTAACAGAAGCACCGGATTTTTTAGATAAAGATAAAACATGTCCCCAGTTATTAAAGCACCAATGATATGGAGCATGAAAGTATACGAATATATTTAGTGATATAAGTAATCGGGTACTTCACACACAAAAGCGTATTTTATATGTTTTCTTCTTTTACTTTCTAAAATAGCCCGATGCTCGTTTCGTCATCGTTTTTCGTTTAGTGGAGCACGGCCATTTAGTGTAAGTTGTGGACTTAATATTTGGATAGCAAGAATGATAATTGCATGGACACTGTTGAAAGCTTAGCAACAAAAAATCTTACAATAGGATTCGATATCGAGACAAATATATATGACAACCCGCTGGGATCTCGTTGCTTATCAACCATCGCAAAAAAATAAAATCAATAAAAAAATTAGCTTTTTGAACTGGTTTCGCATTCAATCTTCAAATATGCTTTTACGGTTTGACTCTTTATTCAAAAACTACTTTCCACTTCCTGTGGTTTTAGTTCTACTTTCAAAATTACCTCCTCGGTGATTGTAAAGCATAACCTCTCGATCTAAAACTCGTTTTTGTGGCCAATATCTTTTTTTTCTCTGCGCAGGACTCGCGTGTTTAACTGCTGATATATTTTATTACTAGTTTTACTGTTTTGCCACGCGTATGCGTTTATGCCACGGGCCGTTGATCACGTATACGTATCCTCTACGTTCAAACGGGTCGCTTTTGTCGCACATTGTTGAACTGGCACCATTGTTGAAACTTGGACAACAATATGGATAAATCTCATGTTTTCTGTACTGTTGCATTCTCGGTTGCTGCTTCACACATGCAAGCACGCGGAGCATGCCCGTAAATTTAATATTTGCAGGTTCGCCACATCACCGGTTTTCCCATACGAGATATTGTCTGTCAGGAGAGGCACGTATATGGGGGTTTTCCCACAAGTACGGATCCAAGTCACGCTAGATATTGAATGAATGAATAAACAAATGTGTGCAGGAATTACTTAATAAATGAATGAATAAATGAATATTTAAATAAATAAACGTTTTTTTATAATTTTGATTTATGTGTTGTGGACAATGGTGTGCCAAGAACAGCCCCGCTCCCTCCTCTGGTCTTCGCGACACGTGCAGCGGCATGTGGCGAGGAAGAAGATGCGGAAGTCGACTCACGGCCTCCGCTTTCCCGCGTCCACGTCCATATCTTGAGCCCTGGCCATCACGGACAGGATCTTGGCTCGCTCCTCCTCGGAAAGGCTGCTCAGGTCCAGGTCGGGTGGGGGGCCACCGCGGTGGCGGCGGGGCCCGGCTTGCCCATGGTCCGGGGAGGCCCCGAGGGGGCGAACCCCGGGGGCGCGCCGAAGCCCCGCTGGGCTGCTGGAGCTCCCATGGGGCCTCCCGCGCCGGGGGTCCCCCGGGGCCGCCGCCCTCGCCGCTCATTTCGTTGCCCATGTCTGTTCCCTGGAGGGGTTCACGGGGCGACCGCTAAGCGGGGACGCTCTACGGGGGGGTCGAGGGGCGCCATGGTCGCTGCCGAGCTGCCGCTAAAAATGGGGACATGGAGGCCTCGCGCGAAAGCGGGTTCCTGCACCGCCTCGGACCGTCTTCCCTGGGCTGTCCCAGCCACACGCGCGGTCGCTGCTGCCCCGTGAGCAGCGAATCTTGGGAACTGCCTCACTACGCCCGCCTCCTTTGCTCGGACAGCGGGAGTTTGAGGAAGAAGAGGAGCCCGCGCAGCACGTCCGTCATCGCGGTTAGGTCGAAAGACGCGGCCTCCTGCGATCGACGCTGCTCACTTTGCACGCTCTTGACCCTCGCGGGGCTCGACGCCGGACCAGATCTCCGCCGAACCAGCTTTCTTGAGTTTGAATGAGGCGACACGAAAGCCGCCGGATGCGGAGCCATGCGTGGCTACGACGACGACCTCCGGGGCGACCTCTGGCGAGGGGGCGGCTGCTGCCCCGGCCGCCCAAAAATCGCAGGCCTCGCGTCGGCTGCCTCGCACGAGGGACTCACGGTTCGACGTCGTACGCTCGCCGTTCACCGCTTTCTCGGACACGGACGGCGTTGTCACACTTGGCTGGACGCTAGGCCTAAGCGGCGAACACCCCGGCTCTGCAGTGGGCTTCGCGGTGCGCCGAGGTCGCCGCCTCCGTCGCGACCCGGGAAGGGGCGGCTCCGCCCACCGGACGAAGGAACGGACTTTGGTTAGCGCCGCGACGACGCCTGCCCGGCGGCACTCTGCTGCGGGCTGGAACGCACCGCCGCATCCTGCGGCACGTCGGCTGCCCCGAGGGTCAACATGGCCGCTCCGGCCGAAGAGACCCGGGCCTCTGACACGCAACGAGCTGGGAAAGACGCCCCCGACGCCGCCTCGCGGGCGGCGCACACACCGCACAGTTCCCTGGGCTGCTCGGGGACGGGTTCCGAGTCCGGTGTTTTCCAGTCCACCCTCTCCGAGCGTCCTCGCGTCTCGCCGGCGCGTGAGTGCAGGCACGAGTCTTGGACGCACGCGACGGTCTCACTCGTCGCACGGGCGCAGAATCACGTTTCGGCGTCGGGCGCACGAGGGCGCACGGCCGTACCGCGTTTGCGGATCCTCGGGACGGGCGGCACGCTGCCAGGACGCGATCAATGCTTCCCGTGGGTCCCCGCCGTCGCCGGTCCGCGCTCGCCCTCTCAACATGGCGCCGAGTTGAGCTCCGCGTACGGCAGTACGGCGCATCGATCTCGGCTACTCGGGCGAGTCGGGGCAGTTCGCCGAACGCGACGGCGCTGGGTGCACAGCCACGCACGCGCGCTGCCAACGGAAGGGGGTGGTCGGCATTAGGAAAAACAAAAACGGCGCGGTGGGAGCATCGCACCTTTTGCGCACCAAAACACAGCGCGCGGTTGACAATCACCCCGAGACAAAAACACCGGTCGCGTCCTCGCGCGGCCCGTCCTTTGGGTGGCGCTAACAAAGAAACGGAGCGAAAAAAAGCATCGTTGCGATGTGTCGGTTGCCCGTCTCTCCTTCACTCCTGGTGTGAGGCAGAACGAACTGACACGCTCGCTCTCCTTCAGTCTGAGATGTGGTCTGCGAGATAAACGATTGACGTGGAAATTTCATCGGGTGCTCTGACCTCAACTTAGCACCTTCGTTTGGAAAAAGAAATTGAGCTCAATATGAACAAGCCAGGTATGTTTTCTTTGCCGAACAAAAGTCAGATCTGTTTTAATACCTAATGACAAAAAGTTTGAGTGCAGAAACGGGTAATATATACATATATATTAAAAAGGGCGGTAAACTTTCTAAATGTTTACTTATAAACAGCGCACGAAATGATTACTAGTACATGAACACAATCTCTCTATAAAAAAACGGGACTGGAGGAGGAACTTCAAGAGAAAGGGTTGCACGGAAAAAAATGGCCGGGCACGGTGCCAATTGTAGGCGGCCTCAAAGGGGACAACTAGGAAAAAGGGAGGCAGCAACAAACAAAGAAGCATTGCCCAGAATTTAACGATTAATCCCACGTTAGTGGACTGACTTTGCGAATTAATTGGATCCCTAGAGCAAGATAATTAAATATGCACAATGTTAAACCCCCAAGAGAAGAAGAAGATTTAAAACAAAAAGGAGACAGACGCCAGCTAGCCTGGAGTCGAAGCGTATATATATATATATATATATATATATATATATATATATATATATATATATATATATATATATATATATTTTTTTATATTTTTTTTTTTTATTTATTTTTTATTAAGCGTTTATGAAACTTGGAAAAATTGAAATTAAGCGGTTTCGCATGTCCGCCGTCTTTTGGAGAATTTATTTGTTTCAGAACCGCAGTAAATTATTTCCACTATTAAAATCCTGACGAGTTCTTTGCTGTTACCTCAGTGGAAGCAACTTTGGCCTCCCACTAAATTGCCCGGGCGAAGAAAGCAATGTTCCAAGTTCCAACGAACAAACGTGGAAACAACAACAGAGTAACAAACCCCTCAATGCGTTTTCTTAATAGAGCATTCAAAACACCGTCGGGTCTGAAAACTTTTTAAATGGTCAGTCAATGATGTGCTTCATGCAAGACGCCGAACAAAGCTAATCGGACGTTGTGGATGTTTAAAGAGCGATCGGTCAACCTTTCCCGATATTTGGCAGTACTGGATCAACGCTGCAGAGGGTCAGCTTGTTCGGAGTAAGGCGACTGTTATTCCGGGTTGTTTAACACCTATCACGCAGCAGAAGCATTTCGGGACTGAGTAAACACTTACCTAGAGCACTGAGATTTCGCTCAGTAGACACTTGCCAAGAGGACTGAGACTTCGCGAAATAGAAACTCAGAAATGTCTGAAAGGGACCATTGGTTGCGGCTCTTCAGTAAATCGTTACTTACGGTTACTTTTTTCTATAGCGAGATACCCAAAACGAATTTTTGTGGCGTAGATTTTCTATCCTGACAACCGAATGCCCGAGTTACTTCCGCGAACTTCCACCCAATTCGCTCCCGAGGCTCGCGGAAAAAGGCCCTTTTCGCGTGCCCCTGAAGAGGGTGCACCCCCCAGCAAGACATTTAATGGGGGAAGCCAACTTCTACTGCATACGGGTTTTCGGCGCAGCGGTTTCCCGGATGCGTTTCATGTAGAGTTACCGTGGCACCTGACGTCACATCGGCGGGTCCCGAGACATTACAGTGTCGCATGACGTCATGATTTCGTGTGATGTTTATGACTTTATATGACGCTATGACGTTTGGTAGAACAACTTTGACGCTCAAATTCGCGGAAAAAATTCTTGCGTGATTTAGTGATTGGTGGTGGTAATATAGTTTTATTATATTGCCGTACTCTCTGCGACGTAAATTAAAAAAGGGCAACTTACAACTTCGCCTGGCAGGGCGCTGCTTTTTACAACTTCTCGGTAGTCTAGGAGCTCTAAGGCGGAGACCACTATCACTCCTTGTCAGTTATTCTAGAGAGGTCTGAATAGAAACCGCGGTCAGTGGGGACCGGTCGCGACGCCGAGCGGGGAAGTATTACGCTGGGCATGCAGCCAACTGAGCCACGCGAACTTGAGGCACGCGGCATTATTATACAGCGCGTAGGGGCTTGAAAAGCATAATGGGCCGAGGTAATTAAATGCGGGCTCATACGCAGAAGACTAGAAACTTCGCGCACATACTGGGTTGCGCCATATTATGAAGAGCAGGTACGCGAATTAACGATAAAATGTCAGGGTGTACTGATCATTCTGGTGATGAACCATCCTACGAAAAGTAGATGGAGTAAATGAGATAAGATGAGTGAAGTAAATTTAAGTTCATGAATGTCTACACCGTTCGGTAGATATACTGTAATGTTGAATATATATTTTGCGTCTTGCTAAAGTGGTTCACATAGGGCTAATATATATATATATATATATATATATATATATATATATATATATATATATATATATATATATATATATATATATATATATATATATATATATATATATATATATATATATATATATACGTCCCGTGCAGCCATCACCCTCATTATCGTCATTATCACCACCCTCGCCGATAGCTCGCGCCCGCCCGCTCGGGGCAGCGCGGGGTCAGTTCGAATAGAAACCTAAATGAAACCGGTTGTCAAGCCTCTGTCTCCCTCACATTTTTATATATATATATATATATATATATATATATATATATATATATATATATATATATATATATATATATATATATATATATATATATATATATATATATATATATAGTATATATATATATATATATTTATATATACAGGGCATTTTTTTAAACTTAACAGATTTGTTTAAAAAACCATGAAAAGTTACACTTGATGTCTCTTGTCCGGAGCGTGAGTTATACAGGCACACGGGACATAATAATAGAGGGCTAATTGTAATGATCAGTCGGCTAAATAATTAAAATTCGTTAATTAACTTTTAGTTAATGAAAATAAACATATGGTTCCAATTAGAAATTTGCTCAGCGTCATCGAAAATCCCTAAATCAGTCATTTTCAGAATGACTTTGAGCACGTGAGAAGCGTAGTAGTGCACTGAAGTTGCCGCTCGTTGAGCAGGTACAAGCTAGAGGTTGCGATAAGGCGCCCGCGCGATTTTTTCGTCTCTTATCTAGCCCCAGCCTTGTACCTGCTCCACGAGTGGTAACTTCAGTGCACTACTACGCTTCACGCGCTCAAGGTCTTTCTGAAAAATGACTGACTTAGGGTTTTCAATGACGTTGAGCAAGTTTCTAATTGAAACCCCATGTCTATTTTCATTAATTAAAAAGATAATTAACAAACTTTAATTAATTAGCCGACTGATCGTTACAATTAGCCCCCTATAATATGTCCCCCTGGCCATATAACTCACGTCCGCAAGCGGCATAAGTGTAACTTTCACGGCTTTTTTCAAATCTGCTAAGCCTTAAGAAAACACCCTATATATACATATATATATATATATATATGTATATACATATATATATATATATATATATATATATATATATATATATATATATATATATATGGAACCGCCGGGCAGTGTACAGTCTCCTGCCCCGTGTCCTGTTTCCCGTGTCCAAAGTATTTAAACGCCCTTGCCCATGACGTTCTGGATACAGCGAGCTCACTCCTCGTGCTCGCTGACTTCGTTATTCCCGACGCCGTTGTAGCTCAACCGCTACAGTTGTTACTTATTTAGTCCACGTCAAAAACCTTTTTTTTTGTTTACGAGATTTATGAATAAATGTTTAGCTGCTGTGTTTAGATTATATTTATAAAATGCCTCCACGTATATTTGTTATTCACTTTTATTCTATTAACCTGACATAAATTCACTTAATGAAGATACTAGATTACTTTCCGGTCTAACTTGCTAAGGCTTCTTTTAGTTTATTGCACCGCGGCACTCAATTACTGACCTAGTCATCAGATCCGCGTTGAAAGTTCTATCATGATTCAAACATTTAGACTAAAGGCGCGCTGCAGCAAGAGTGAAATGAAACTTGTGAGCCAGCGTAGGCCTCGGTAAGGATGCCTGGCCTGCTCGTGAGCAGTTTACTCTTAGTTCAAACCAGACTTGAGCAGTTGTTTGTTTTTTTCTTTTATAATTAGAACAATCTCTACTCTGGAGTATTTTATATCTTAAACTTTAACTGACATGTTCGCTAACGCCAACACAATTAGTGATGGAATTAGCGTCCCTCGGAAGTTAAGCATATTTGAGGTTATCACATCATGTTGAACTGAAGACCCAGGAACAACAGCAGCGTTGCATAGCCTTGGGTACTTTATTCTCGAGGACGATTTTGCTTCGCATTTAAAATGGAAGTAAGAAGAGCTATGAAAATGGAGCGAGCAGCATGCTCTCTGTGCGCGAGCGCAGGTCCTCCACCCTTTTCGTCTTTGCTTGCACTTGGCCAGTTTTGTTTTTAGTTTTCAACAACCCTCTGGCCAAGCTTCCTCTATTCTGATATCAGCATACAGAAGGAGGCTATGACAAAATCAGTACCTAACAGAGAGGCCTGAGGAAAAGGGGGGGGGTGATGGCAGACGACGGAGAAGCTCACCTCGAAAATCCCAGAATGCATTGCTCGCGCTACGTTGCAAATCAGTTCACTGTAACTGAAATTCCCCAATTTTTTTCTAGGCATAAAAAAACACACGCGAGCATGGCAAATCTGGGGCTTGGTGTCGCAAGCATGGCGGTAGCAATCTTTCAGCCCTGCCGACTGGGACTCGAACTTTTTGGGCTTTGTCTACTCGACCTCTTTGCCTCATCTCGTTGAGTTAATCGACGCCCTGAGTTTGTTTTTGGCTGGATGCAGTAGACAGGGCGAATAGCTAACACAGGCCGAGGTGTCTTGTGTCTACACGTTACACGCGAAACTATAGTGTGGCACACATTTTTACTTTCTTACACTGTCGCGGAGAAAGTTTATATTTGTGTGTGTGTGTGGATCAACATAGATGTAGCGACACAGAGACGCGCAGCAAGTAAAACAAAATCATGTAGTGGGGCTAGTTGGTGCGTGTCAAATGGGAAAAAAAGCGCCCAAAAAACGTGGGAAAAAACGAATAGTAAAAAGACACAGCGCTGTTTTTTAGCTTTAGTTTGCACAGAAACACCGGCGTCGCGAATCGTATAAAAAAATCAGCAGAACCCATCCTTTGGGAATGATTATCTACGTTAATGCGAATAGTCATCAAACGGTGCGGAGTTATGCGCGTTCGTCAGGTGGCCGGCACACTCTAGATACGCCAGCCCACTCTTGAGGCGATTCTAAATTTGTTGACACTTTCACAGCCCTGCGCACGATCTCCGCAGCCCAGCACGTGCGTTTGTGTCACTTAGAAAGGCGAGCAAAGCACGCGCCATACGCACAAACACTCAAAATGGTACCGACCAGACTTTCTGGCGTCTCAGCTAGTCTCAACCAACGGTACTCTAAACGGTTGTTTATATCTTTACCATAGGACGCGCTTTACAGCGCTGTCAGCAGTCTACCGGTGGCGCGCGTTCCATGCACGAGGGCTCATTCCGCTCTGCGTGAGGCTGAGCACGGCCGCTACATCACCCTGTCCTCGAGGCGCGGTTAGAGGGTGAGCTAGCGACCGTGCTCGGCATCACGAGAGCGGAATGAGCCCTCGTGCATGAAACGCGCGCGGCTCGGCTAGTTGATAACTGTGCGCTGGTTACAATCAACGTCCTATAGTCAATGATATAAACATACTGCGTTAGATAGCCTGCGTTAAAGGCAATGACTGCCTTCATAGCTCTGTGGTTAGCGCGTCTGCCTGCTGATCAAAGGGTCAACGGTTCGAATCCCAGCCTGGCGCCGGTCTTTTTTATTTATTTATCGACCCATGCGGCGTCAAGAGGTTAGATAGCCAGATAGATAGATAGATACCTAGGCGAAAAGTGCGTGAAGTATCCAAAGAATGCTATTCGCATTAATAAATAAAGTCGACGAGCAAACAAACAACTTCAACTCGTCACGGAACAACGAACACACTAAACCTATCGTCTGCATTCTTCAATCTCCGTTTTTTTTCGTCTCTCATGTTAGCGCTTATGATTTTCCACGTTCTGCTCCTGTCTTTACCCCCTGCCTTGTAGTTCACTACAACATAATAATAACGATATAAGTTTATGGCCTAGTTGGTTAAACATCTCAAAACAATTAGCACGAAAGACAGGAACAAGTACAAGACTGGACAGGACAAGCGCAAGACGAGTTCAAGTAGAAGACTCGACAGTACAAGCAAGAAGTCGTTCGTGCAAAGATCCTTCGGCTCCATAAAAACATCTGGCTAAAAACTTACCCCCCCCCCCCATTTCCCGTCCTTCGCGGCTCCAGTGCCAATGCCGACATTTTCCGCCAGTTTGAGACCCTTTGAACTCCGTCCCTTCTCCAGTGCCGGGATTGATATGCGCCGCTTGTGTACCGGCGTGCAACCGTTGCAGCGGATAGGTTCGCGTTACGGTGCCGGGCCGGTATTTCTTGCCGTACTGGCACCGTGCGCCTCGGGTCTCGCCAGATACCTTATATGGGCATGACATCCTTGGTAGGAGCGAGATGGGGTGGGAGGCAAAAGCTTCGGGGGCTGTTTAGAAAAGGAACAAGCGAGGAGGTGTCGGGAAGTTTAAAGAGAGAGCGAGCGGGAAGCTGTTGGAGTCAACTCTGGAGTCGATTAATCAGCTCTTACAACTGAGGTCTTAAGTCGGAACTCCTAAGTGAGAGGACAACTAGTAATGGTTAGGGCAGAGCAGAGATATAGTCTGACGAGAGAACGGGACCCGGCCGACCGAATTGTGGGTTACTAAACTATTTTGATTGCACTCGTTGTGTTTTGTGACCTCATTGGGAGCGATTGTGCAGCGCGGCTTGATCAAATCGGGCGTTGCACAGGTCAAAATGACTTCCACGCCGCATATCTGTATCAAATACCTAGAGCTGTAACCTCTAATTGGAAGCAAATTATACTTAATTTTTTCTGTGATGGCTCACGCGGTTTTACAGTCTAAGAATTTACGAGTTTGATTATACTCCAAGGGAAGCCTAGCAAGCGGCGGGAGTGTACAGCACGACACTATTCACGCGAAAAAACTATCGCCAGGTTTTTTTTTCTTTTTTTTGTAAAATTAAAATAGCTGCGATTAAAGCTTCAAGTGTGGAGGAAAGTGCGCATTTGGGACAGTAACCTATGTGATAAAGTTTAGTGCCCATCAATACTGTGTCATGTATAAAATGAAAAACAAAAAGCTGCCAATGTTGTGTTTGCCCTCACGGTGTTGAGCAGTATACAAGGCAGGAATGGCAATTGTTTCAGAAGAAAGTTTCCACTGCGTTGTATATTAAACATAACCATGGAGCGCCAAGGTGTAAAAATAGCCGGCCGGGAGATGAATGTACTTGTTGCGAACTAAAGTTAGCGCAGCATGCTGCGACGTAATAAACTGCGAAATTAAGACACTCGTTGTCACAATGTTTTGTGTGTTAAGATCAGAGGTTTAAATTCTTCTGTGAACAAACAAACAAAAAGTCATCTTTATTTCAAAATGTACACCAAGACTATGGTTTACTCTCAAGCTACAATCAGGCTAAAAAGAAAAATATGATTGCAGCAAAAAGTGCTAAAGGTTGAGAATGAACGATGGCGTGCAAATCCCAAACCAAGGCGCTAGGACGCTGACCAGAGTTTTTAAGAAATATAATTTTATCATTGTATCCTCGGAGGGGTGATCAAACTGCACGCGCCAAGATAATGGTGATGATTTTCCGGTGACCACCGTGTACCCTATACGAGTCGGCCCTGCCTTCGACGCTGCACGAGGACGACGGTTGTTGTCAGGGCCCACATCCACGCGAGAGCCGGCCTTGCCGTGTATCCGGTGTTAGCAAGCACCGGACAACCCGTTTTTCCCAGAAAGACGTTCAGGAGCGTGTGCATGGTGGTCTTTCCGCCGTCACGGACAACCTTCTCGGGGTCGCAGCCGCTGTACCCGGCGTGAATACAGCCATTCAGGGCTTCCTGTAGCTTCCTGCGAAGGAGGTGGAATGCCAGAAGCAAATCTGTTGAAGTCCCAAGCCCAAAACGTGCATGACTGTCACAAGGAAGCACGAGTCCTCTTCACCTGTCTACTTATTTATAGATGTCACTCACAACAGTTCTTCAGATGCTACAGCCTAGAACTTGGTACCTAAAATTTATAAATATAAGGACGGTCATTTATTCATAGACTATTTTATGCACCTTCCAATAAAATCCCCAAACATGCCGCTTCAACCTCGCTTTGCGTGCCTATTTTGTTACTAGACACGTTAAGAAATGAACTAAAAACGAAATATAATGTATAGAGATAAAGTCCCTTAGCTGTCGAACTCACTTGCACTCGCTTTGGCTGAACTCTGTGTGTAGCAGGTCCCGGACAGCCGAGAGGGAAGTGTTGGCACGCACGCAGTAGCCGAACAGGTCCAGGTTCCAGCAAGAATGCGCTCGCACAAGGTCTGTGGAGCAGAAGGAAGGTGCAAACACATTTTCGATCTCAGATTCAAGTTCACGCTTTGTGCGAAAACTACGGAAGCGGCGTCAAAAGCTTCAATGTATGCGTTTCTTGATGGTCACTTGAAACTAAATGTTCACTTTAGCTTGGGGATGTTCACATTTGCCAACGCAGAGTAAAAAAAAAAAATCGGCGCACTTCGGTGTTTTTGCATGAGTAGAGAACGGGCCCTCCAGCAGGCCACGTTCGAAGCAGAGCTGCGCAAATTCAAGATAAGCCTCATTTCACATCTGAATATCGAGGCAGTGAAGAGCTGTTATTATTGCCACTGAAAGCCTGTGTTGGTAGTGACGAGAACACTGCGGCGTCTAGGCTGTGCAATACTCTTCCAGTGTGGCCATATGAGGAAGATTACAATAAAGGTGAAGGGCTGACTTGGTCATAACAAAATCAGTCACTCTTATTTCTTAATGCGCCTTTTCAAAAAAAAAAAAAAAAAAGTGGGGCAGCACGAGAAGTGAATTTCACGTGCTGCCCCGCTTTCGGCTGCTCAATACTTGCACTCGAAGCTTCGGCTTCGCTCGCACGTATGAAACAAACTATAGCGGCGCTTACTCTTACACTCCCGTTAGAAAATGTCACATCAAAATCAGAATGCAAATTTTCAGAAGCAGTTCGGATCTGAAATTGGGAGTGAACGAATGTCAGGTCTTAAACCGGGCAAAACTTCTTGTTTGCTTTTTTTTTTTTTGCAGACTGGAAGTTTTTTTGCCCTCAATTTTGAATCCACGTTCAATCCAGTCCTTCGCGGCGGGGCTTGGAGCTCTCTCAACGGAGCTGCGCTGCGCCGAGGGAGCAGCGGTCGACGCTGAGCGAGAAACAGTCGCTTCAGCCACCGGCGTGCTGTGAGCCCTTGGCGGTTCCGACGAGGCTTGGCGCAAGCTCGAGCCTTAGATTATATTTTATTTTCTCTGAGAGGTGCGAGGTGTGATAGTGCGAAGTGCGATCTGTTTGGCAACCTTGCTTGCCGACCGTTTAGATTAGCTTGGCTGCAAAAGATTTTGCTCCGCTCAGAGAAAATTTAAAATAGTTTCAGGCCCGAGCTTGCACCAAGCCTCGTCGGAACCGCCAAGGGCTCACAGCATGCCGGTGGCTGAAGCGACTGTTTCTCGCTCAGCGTCGACCGCTGCTCCCTCGTCGTACCGCACTCCGTTTGTGGCCAAACACAGGCGCGACATGCGACCGACAACGCCAAGATCAATTTTTGTTTTGCACGTAGTCGATAGGAACTTCGCTCATGAATTATAAGGAAAAACGAACACAAGCCAAATGTCTTCCGTTATCTACATTTGCATTTCCACATCACACAAAACCTATGCCGCATACAAGTGAGAACTTTAAACCACTCTGCAGAACACAGGAAACACCCGAGCACGCAATGCCATTATATCTTGCTTCCACACCGCAAGATCGAACGACAAGTCGGCAGTGGATTTACGGTCAGCACAAGCGCGACAAATGTTTCTAGACAAGTCTTATTGCCACCAAAAATGCAAAGGACAATGTTAGTTCGCACAAAGTAGATTGCAAATTCGCTACATTTTTCTATCCTGTTCTTCTTTTGAACTCTGTCCCTATTGATTATACTAACCAATACAAATACTTAGGCTTACATCTCACACCTTAGCTATTATAGCATACTCAAATTAAAACAATTATATCCTCTCCGTACCGCTCTCTAGGCTACATTCACCGAAACTTTGGATCCTCACCTGAAAACCTAATACGTATTTTGTACACCACTATCGTCCGGCCTAAAGTAAAATACGCGTCGTTCATCTGGCTTCCTCATAATATTTAACGAACTCCATCGAATCCGTTAAAAACCGTGCTGCTCACTTTATTTTTAATGACTATTCTCTCACCTGAAGTGTATCATCAATAAAGTCTCGTCTTAACCTTTCTCTACTCTCCTCCCTTCGTCGATTTTCCCGTCTTTCTCTTCACAAAATATATTACACACCTGTCTTGAAAATGCTTCTTTTAAACTCGTCCCACCTACATATCATCAAGACTGGACCATTCCTGCAAGATCTCCCGTCCCAAGTCATCGAGTCAAGCACACCAGCATTCCCTCATCCCTGAAGCAGTTGTGGACTGGAATGACCTCCCGGACGCCATAGTCAACCATACCCGACTCCAAGCAATTCCGACTAGCCCCCAAAACCACATGTACTGACCCACTCCCCTCTATAACGCCCCCCGAGGCATTGAGGGTATGTATATAAATAAATAAATAAGTAAATTGAATTCGAGCAGTTTGCCAGATTACCATTGTGCGAGCCTTGCGCACCGGAAATCTGGGAGGTCATAACTCGAGTCTGCCGACACCGACAGCTCGCTTCCTTTGTCCCGCCTCGGCCCATGGTGCGTGCACGTAGCCCCGGACACCAGGCGTACGCTCCGAACGATCCTCGGCTGACAGCGCGAAGAAGCGCCCTTGCCGGCGTCCGCCGCTAAATTGGATCACGCGTCCGCAGCCCGGCTGGTCACGCGACCGAGCGAGAAGGCGCTAACGTCGTTGACGGAATCGGACCGGGCAGAGACGAGTCCCTTCCCGAGCTCAGGCAGTCCGCCTCGTCGCCGGCTCCCTCTTCTTTCTGAGTGTCCGGTTGAGGCCCCCAAGACCCTTTCGGACACTCGGAGAAAAAAAAAACGAAAAGCCGATCGACGTTCGGACTACGCCCGCCGAAAGAGCATCTGGAAATGTCGGACGCGCGCCAAGAGGACACTGCGCTGCCTGGTTTCGATATTCTATTTGGCGGCAAAGCAAACAAAAACGTAAAAGCTTGGCTCCAGTCGGTTGTAACAGGAGGCGGATGTAACGGAGAAATCTTGTTATTGGCTTTTTGTAAATGCATTGACTTCAGATTTTAGTCTCATGCCTATACGCCTGATAATCCTATAAACTAGAGTGCTTACATTTTATTGTTAATTGTAGGTGAGTGCTCTACGACACACTGATATTTACTTTTGACGATTACGCATTTATAGTATATACAAAAACCTTTGTTATTATTGCTAACACTTATTCAGGAAATTGTTTTAACGTTTTTAACCCCACCCCACCAAAAAACAAACAAACAAACAAACAAAAAACTACAAATATAACGCAAACGTTTTTTTATCTCTTTCTTCTTAATTCGGCTTGGTTTGTCTGTTTCTAGTTTGTAGCCTTTTATTTTACGTGTAATATAATGTAATCGATTGCAGAAAGAGCAGTGGTACGAACCTAACTTGAGCTGTGTTGTGTAAACGACAACTGATAAAAAATGGTGTGGAGCCAAACCGGCGACCGTTAGTAAAAAAACAACAGAACAAATTGCCGTTACGGTTGGTTCTCTACTATTGTTCCAGAGCTCACTGGAACGCCGGGATCATTATCTTGCGCAGTTAAGTACATTATACTGTAGCCTACGGGTTTCCATTTGCAGGTGGTCGGAGCAAACCTATTTAAAATAGTTCCATTCAGATAAAAACGGGCAGGTGTGGCGATGGAGCACAGCAGTTCTAGTTTCTCCGTTGTGAGCTATTGCACCACGCGCTCCGAGCTGCGCCAGCAGCCACGAGGTCTCAGAAATTGGAATGGACAAATTGCGATAACAGTAATTAATGCCTGGAGAAAGGGAACCAGGAGGGCAAAGGAAAAACACAAATCTCCAAACACAGCTATATGACTGGTGCGCAACTGAAAAAAAAAAATCCGCCTGGTCCTTGTATTGAACCAGGGACCTCTCTATTTTCAGTGGAGCGCTCTACCAACTGAGCTAACCTGGAGTTAAAACGTCAGTGGAGCAACCGGTTTTTTAACAGCTGCCCCAGTCTAACAGCAACAAGAGGGAACGGCCTGCGTTTTAAGGTTATGATAATAATGCAAATAATGCAAAGGTGCAAGCGAGCTTGACAAGGATAACGATAACAATCCCTGATGGATAAAACACAAATTTCGATGAATTACCTCAGGAACCTCTGAAAGAACACGTAGGTTTAGTAGGCCACTTTTACAGTTATGACACCAACGATGGAAGGCTCTCGGGAGACTTCAAAAGTTATTTGCTTGTTTCTGAGTCTTTCCTGAGTGAAGACAGCATTGCCTCGGTTGTACGCTCGCTTTATACCCTATACTCACTTTGCCTTGGCTTCCAAAAGCCTGCTAGACCGCGAGAGAAACATTTTCTTCTAATGGGCTGCGAATATTTAGCCGGTTTTTACGACTTCCTTGTCTCACCTGTCAGGAGCCGCTCGTCCAGACACGCCCGCTCCTCGACCGCCTTGAAGGCGGCCTCCCAGCGGTCGAACCGCTGCCTGCCTTCCTCAACGCTGCAGCCTCCGTCCACGATATCCTTGCGGCACTGAGACAGCTCGGCGAGTCCCCTGCGTGGCATACTCGTTTAAGTCACAAAGGTAGCCATATTTTTTGTGCTTACTCGATGTCACAATCCCCGCTGTCATCTCGCTTGTGAAGCTTATTTTGGCAAGAAAAGGTATGAATGTAGTCTAATCCGGCAGGGAGAACTCGAGTAAAAACTTCCCTAAAGTCTGAGAGTGAGAGCTCTCGTTTGGGTAAAAGATAGAACTCCTTTCGTACCTTCCTGACTTTGCCCTGCAAACTTACACTCGAAAAAAGGCCTGCCGTCTACTTACCCGCAAAACACTCAAAGTGCCAATCTCTGCGATCTACGACATCAGCTCAGTAAATGATGAGGCGCAACATTTGTTTAGACCTCAAAATGAAGTCTGCGCTGTGGTATTACGCAATGCAAACATGACACTTTGCATTGCATAATGCCACAGCGCAGACTTCAGTTTTAGGTCTAAACGAATGTTCCGCCTCATCATTCGCTGAACTGATTTCGTACATCGCAGATATTGGTTCTTTGAGTATTTTGCGGGTAAGTAGACGCGCAGGCATTTTTCAGAGTGTACCGACGTTTTATAGCTGTCTTGGCCTCAGGTGTGCCACGAGGCCAATACAGCTTGTTATCACGGGTGCCGTGAATCTCCTCCCCGCAGCTGCTCTTTGGTCCGGAGAAGACGACATAGCGGCCGTTGGTTCCTCGTCGGTCGGATCGCGTTATTTCCTCGTTTGTTGAAAAAAGAAATGTATTTTTCGGTGTATTCTTTTTAAAATTTTTTGAAGGCCATGTCCTCGTTTGTCAGGAACAAATGGAACTACGAAATTCGTTAAAAAAAGTAAGCCAGACATTGCTACGATTAGCAGACGACGCCGGTGGTCGGCGTTCGGCGCCCGAATGCCAGACTTTGTCATGTGACCGACATGTCACCGCACCCTCAGGTCACAAAGCGTGGAGCTCTGATTGGTAGGCTAGGGGGTGGACGCCAAGGCCACTTGTATTTGTCTGTCATCACTGTCTCTTGCCAATCAGTGCGAGCGAGCGAGAAAAGGCTAGGGTGCAGGCTACCTGGTAAATATTGAGCATTTTGGTTAACCCGAGACTGGGAAAAAAAGGACAAGGACGGAAACACAACTTATCCGTCGGCTCCTCGCTCAGAGGGGGCCGATGGCGTCAGGCGTCTGGGCACGGAACGCCGGCGTCGTCTGCTAATCCTACCAATAGCTGCTTTGCCTTTTTTTACGACTATCCGTAAAACACCGGGTCTTTACGAACGAGTACTTAGCCTTTGAGAAAAGGGGGAGGGAATACATAAAAGAGTAGGTTGTTTTGTCTCAACTAAGAAGTACCAGACGCGTTCCAACAAACGAGGAAACGACGGCCGGGATGTCGTGACCTGCTATATATGGGACAAACATACAATTTCAGTGTGTACGAAAAAGTAGAATAAAGTTACGTTTTAGGGCTCTTTCAGATCTAATCGTGGAGTGAATGATAAAAAGTTACCCCTCCACTTATCACGTCCACCACTCCTCTCGTTGCAGCTTTTGATCTTCTATCAACCGACAACTCAGACGAACCAGACGAATAACAGAACTAGATCTGTCGCTAGAGTCGTCGTAGCGTGCCCCCACCCGCACAGGTCTTGGAGGGCGTTGTGCAGGGCCCCGGGAGGCAGGCGCGACTGCTGGTGCAAGATCCCGCTGAAGCTGGTCAAGAAGTCCTCGTAGCACCGATCCGCCGCTTCGGGTTCGCACGACGACTCGCATAAACCTGCGCAGCCAAGTCACGTGGTTTGTCGAGACGCATGCATAAATACTCCACTCGCATTAAGCCTCCTATCGGGCTGTCAGCTCCAGTCAGGTGCCAGAGTCCGACAAGGAAACTCTACACGGCCCAAAGTACCGTCAGCAAAGCCAACACAGTCTTCTTTTCGATGCTTAGCCGTGGTTGATCGAACATTTGATAATATCAAAATTTGATCCGGTTCTGTGTCAGCTAGGACGTAATATTGTAGAAAAAATATACTATCTACAACTGAACATTTTCTTAAGAGCCCGTACGTTTGAGATGCCCGCCCAGGTGCATTTCGATCTTGCGACTAAAGCATACAATTGACACCTAAAATGAACGTCTTTACACAATCGTAGCGTCATTTGAAAACTAAAATTTTTGTTAGTGTTAATAGTCTTGGTTTCAAAACCAAACTAAAATGGTACAAAGTAGTATTGAATGGTAAAGCACAAGTATAGTTGGGAATAAATGGAAAAATGCTGGTGTCATGTGAGCAAGAGTTCAGTGAGCCTGGACGTAATCGTTGCATTGCGGAGGCGCTGCGAAAATAAATCGATCACGGTACTTTAATGGACAAATATAGCAAGTTATAAGTGATACTGTGTCATCTTTTACAAATAACGGGACTCAATATGTATGACAAAGGACATTTTTGCAGGGTAGATCTTGAAGACTTTCAGTTCATTTCGCTGCGCCAGCCTTTTAGTCCTAAAACCCGCGCCGTCGAAGACTTCGCATAGGCATTCAACTTCCTCCAAGCTCCCCCTTATCGGGTGGGTCATTCGGCAGCTGGCAAGAATGTTGTCACTTGTAAGAAAGCCCAAGTGTGCGTTTTATCTAGAAGCCATTAGTCACAGTGCTCGTCATACACCATGCGAAGTTGTTGAGACAATGATAGTGGTTGAGACAATAATAAATCACAAACTCCTCTACCGATTTAGTAAGCATAATTTAATTGTTGATCAACAGTATTGATTTCAGAAAAGAAAGTCAACCGAGGACGCATTGATAAATATTAACGATACAATTTTAAATAGCATTTAAAACAAGATTTACACAATAGGAATGTTTTTAGATTTTAGAAAAGCGTTCGATGCTATCAAACATAAAATAAGTTTGAAGAAGTTGTACATTTATGGCATAAGAGGTCTTTCTTTTCTCCTCATTCAAATTTGTATTTATAGGATCGTGCCCAACATACCACTGTCGACAGGAAAAAAACAGATATTGAGCATATACGTTTTGACGTACCTCAAGAATCAATCTTTGGGCCCCTAATATTTTTTATGTATATCAATGACATTGTTTACATACCACATACTCCAGACATCGTGCTCTACGCAGATGACACTAATGCACTTTTGTTTGGAACAAACATAGATGAGCTTGGCTACGAAGGATTGGCTAGAGCTAAGTGCTATGGTTGGCATGCAATGAATATAGAATTAAAGACTGAAAACAAAAAGCAATATGTAATATTCAGGGGAAATAATAAAAGAATATTAACTGCACGCTTAGATTACAATTTAGAAACGATGTGATTGGTTCTGTAAATGCTTTACAAGTTATTAGGGGTATATTTTCAAGAAAATTTAAATTGGTCTTCTCATATTGATAAAATTCGACCCGCCATCTCTCGATCAATAGGAATTACGTATAGAATAAAAAATATCCTCCCTTTTTGTTTAACGCGTCAGCTATACCATTCTCTCGTTCATTCTCGCTTAACCTATTGCAGTTTGGTATGTGGTACTCGCTCAAAGACCTCAAAGAATCAACTTCAAGTGTTACAGAAACGAGCAGAATACGATCTATCCCCAATGTTTCATATCACGTACATTATTGCCCATACTTCATACAGTATTCACTTTTAACAATTGATTCGGTTAATTCTTAAGTAGCCTTTTTATGTATGTTATTATATGTAGTGACGCATTTACTTTGATTCTTTTGTTACGCTACTGTGCTGTTAAACTGGACAGGGGGATGGAACCTAGTCAGGCGACATTAGTGGCCTTTCGACACATCCTCCCAGGCGTTTGTTTGAATAAAACAATTTTGAATTGAATTTCAAAATCACACGGATCTTCGCTGTAGACATGTTCTCAAAATTATCTGCGCTTCAATCATTTTCGATGCATGTTTGCTTCATACAGCATGTCTGCAGACAGTTTTTGTATGATGTCTAAGTGGCGTGACCATGGCTAAACAATCGGTCGTTTCTTAGTGGCTCTGGTGGTCGAAAATCCTGAAACTCAGCATAAGGCAGGGGGCCGCAGGGCTAGTATACAAGAGAAGAATCACTGATGCTATAACGACGTCACGATTGCATTATCAAATACACAAACACCTGTTGAGCCCGGGCGCCGTCAGACCACTCGGCAGCAGCAGTCTGTCCCGGGGCCTTCAACATTATTTTATAACCTCAATGCTGCCGATCAGGCATGCATTGTTCTTTTGAAACTGTAAATTTGCATAATTTTATCTTGCTAATCTGCTAAGCACTTGGAAACAAGTTTGCAGAAAACATCAGAGTGCAACCGACGTTTCGCTAAGACACGCGGTTGCTCTAAGGCCGTGAAGAAACTCGACTCCAAGTAAAACGTCGCCACGCCACTCAAAAAATGTTAGGAGGTTTCTTTTCAACATAATGTCACTGATTATTGAGTGTTTCTATTCTATATTCAATTTCGCGCTTTCAAGATATACCAACTATATAAAAAAAGAACAAGAAAATATGATCGCACGTTTTTTTTTAAATTTATTTAAACAAAAATGTAAAAACACATATATATTTTTTTAGTTAACGAAGAAAAATAGCCCCTAATTAGATTGTGTGCTTTTCCGTCGCTCCACAGATAACTTTTTTCTACTTCCGGCTGACATCAGACACATGTATCGTTCAAAAAAAGAACAACCGGCATCGCTTCATTTCTCAACTTGCCAACAGGAAGTGCGCGATGTCAACGTGGCCATGACTCATGTGACACGTGTCTAGAATATCTCTGAAGCCGGGGTCCGACCCCGGACAGCGGGTTGCAGTTTGGCCGTGCAAAACATAGTGGCTGCACAGTCAACTCGCGATAGCAGCGACACTGCGGCGGGAGGCGGTGAGACATTTCGAGTTTAGTGCTTTGATACCTCACTTTAAAAAAGCGGGAAAAAATAAAGTGAGCGATCACTAAATGAAATATGGTTTGTCTCGCGAAGGTTTATAGCCATCGATCCTCGTTTTTTCACATTCATGAATAATGCTAGGCAGAGGTCCTGCAATTGCTGCACTCAGGGTGCGTTATGGGATATAATCGCGCCATTTTTTTAAATTATTATTGTTTGAAATTAAGTTAGCGGGTGAATTTAACATTTTCTTTATATGGGACATTCTCGTTGCTTCAAAACTCAAAAAAAAAGAAAACGATGTTTCAAAAAGCAGAAAAATGAGCTTTTGAAGTCATATTCGTATAGCTTCAAAATAGTATCGCTCTTATTACGTCGAAGCAGTGTTCTTCCCTTAGAAATTAGCAGGGGACTATAGACCAACACGCGGCTTTGACGTCACATGGCTGCGGTGACGCTGCGGTTGAGATGACGCATGCGCAGACGCATCACTTCACACAAATCTGGTTTCTGCGCAGGCGCCGTGCCCACACCTCGTGCGGGAACTGTCCACTTGCCTCGCGTGGGCCAAGGCGGGGTTGCATGCAAACAGCGCGTTGGATTATATGTAAATCAGATAATCAAAATACGTATTGACGAGGAGCCACTGACATCATGGTCTTCTGCCTTATCCTGTATCGTCGAGCTCGGTACCGTATTTTCTTTGGAGTAAAGTCTAAAGTTACACAGAGCCTGCCACTGATTTTTTAATGTTATAAGCATTGCGTCTAAGATTTGCTTTTTAGCGTCTTTCTCGCATATCTTCCTGGTTATGTTCTATTCAAAAATAGTTTTAATGCTTTGTAGTAGTTTCGTCACACGTGCTTTCTTTTGAGTTCATCTTATCTAAAGTGCTTTTGCGGCCTGAATTACGAGAGTTTTAATCTCTTCACGTTTTCATAATTAATTTGCTGCAAAAAACCTAATTTCGGTGGCACACGAAGGTATATGCTTATTTTTGTCCAGGGTTTCTGGTTTCCTCGGCTAATTAACGCAACAAAGCGACCGTACAAAGACGTAATATAATAGCCCTGAACAGTACTTACTGTTTGCCCTTGCTTTTGTTTCTTATTTTTTGCTTCGTTGGACCAAGTGCTTTTCGAACGCATACATTTTGTCACACTGAGCAAACAAGCAAAAAGTCTGCAAGGTCGGTTTGTGACCCGACTACTGCCCTTCCCTAAGGCGCGCGTTAACTGCAGAGCACGTCGAGATCCCTGAACAACGAACATAAGGGCGCGTTGACACTAAGCAGAAGCTCAGTGACAACCCTTCCCTGACACTGAGGAAAAGATTAATGTCAAGGCAACGTAAGGGCTGGGGCAGCAGCTCCTAGATAGCTTACAAGCCTGCGCGTCACGTGACGTGACGTCACATCCGGGAGGCCTGCACGGGTGCTGATTGGATGCGAGTGCCGCGTCAGCGTTCGTGTGGGCCGCGTTTCCTATCACAGTCCTACGCGAACGCTGATGCGGCACTCGCATCCAATCAGCGCCCGTGCCGGCCTCCCGGACGGGATGTCATGTCACGTGACGCGCAGGCTTGAAAGCTGTCTAGGAGGTGCTGGTTGGGGACTAGAGCAGCTAAACGTGATTGGCGCTCAGCTTTCGCGGGGGCCAAAGGGTTTCTTGGAAAACATACAGCAACCGGAGTGGCTTAAAGTCGGGGTCACACCGCCTATGCATAATACAAAAGGCATGGCGTTCGTTGCAGACTTGAGGACAGAATCGTTTGCGGACACGCCTTAACCCCTTGACGGTAGTCGCCGTACATGTAAGGCGGCGATTACACGTTCGAAGTTTCCCGTCTGACCGTGAAACCACGCGCCCCCGAGAGGTGCCGCTATTTGTGTTTTTGGCGAACTTAAACGTTATATTTATGTTATGTTTTGGTTTTCTGTGGCCACTTGTAGGTTTGAAATTAAACGCTATGAGCCCGTGATTCGCGCGAGATGGTCGCTTCGCGTGTCGGCTGCTATGGCGGTAGTGACGATCGGAGCGCCGGCCCTACCATTTCGAACTTAACGCTTCTCAGAATTGAATTCAAAGAAGGAAATTTTACTATCCGATGGAAAAGCTTAGTACCTCCGGCTCTGGATTTCGAACCATTAAAATGTCGCGGAAGCGAACACGCCAAAACAAAACCGAATGAAAGAAAGGTGACGACTGTTCGCCTTCAATGTTTCCATTTGATGTTTTTAAACCGGAACAGCCTGCAAGCACTGTACATGCTCCCACTAAATAATTAAAAAAAAGTGCGCGTTGATCCTTTCTTTAATCTATAGCGAGCTTGGTTTATGTAACTACATTTATATTTACAATATTTACAAATGGTTATTGGTGTCAATGCAGAAGCCGGCCATCGTAGAACGTCAATGAACCACGTCATTCCGAATCGCAATGTCTCGTGACGCGTGCCACGAGACACTGAGATTCGGGGTGACGTTCTACGATGGCTGATTTTAGCTGCCTATGAAGGTGTTCCAACATCCTGCACTTTCTGAGGATACACATGTTTTCAATACTATTCATTTGGACACAAATCATGACCTCTAAAAAACATCTTAAAAAAAAAAAGACTGGGACGTTAAGACATGAACGTAAGTGTTAAGCATGTTCGAAGCATGGCAGTTATGCTTCGAATATGTCTGCAGGTGGTTTTTGTATGACCAATGTGCTAGAGCCGTAAATACTCCTCAAACAGTAGGGAGTTTTAGGGAACCGTTTTTGCACGTCCGACAAGCTACGATGGGCCCTCCGGTACGAACTGCGCATGCGCTACCACAGAAGACTCGCACATGCGCAGTTCGAATTGGAGGGCCCATCATACCTTGTCGGAAGTGCAAAACGGTTCCCTAAAACTTTCTAGTGCCTGCAGACTTTGTTACCAGTGCGACCGCGGCTCAGGGGTTTAAGCCGCACGCGTGCCTACCTTGCTGCAGAAGGGCGGCCCACAGGCAGGAGGTGAGGAGGACCCAGCAGACGCTGGACGCGGGATGCATGGCTACTGCATTTGGCTAACGCGTCGAGGCTACGGCCAACTCGCCGGATGCTGCCGACGAGAGCCCTGTCCGCGTTTCCTGCCACGACTGCCGCACACTTCCGTTTCTTGCCAATTTCGTATGTTCCGGTCCTGGCGGCTTCCGTCCAACGAGCGCTCCTCGAGGAGTTCCCGTCTCCCAGCCGTTGTTTACGAGACGCCTGCTGCTGACGTCCTCTTTTCGCGCCTGACGTCGGGTACGTGCTCGCTGTCTGAGCGCTATAGCTAACCCCGCTCGAGCCTCATTCGTAATGCTCGAGCGAAACAAAACATGTTTTCGTTAGCAGATGCAGCGGTGGCAATGCGGCGTCGGAATGTTTTGGAATTCTTGCGCGATACACAAAAGGAGTTCAAAGCAGTGCATATCTTACCAAGCACATCACCAGTAACCTACTATGGTTGTATTTATCTTTAGTTGAGAGGACTTATTTCCTTACGCTCGTTTTTTATGTCCCATACATAGGCCGCGGTAACCCTGCTATTATACATCGTATAGAAGACAACCTGCAGACAATGTCTGACACGCTTCCTTGCACGACGGTCACGTTGGTCACGCAAAAACTGTCTGCGAACAAACGAAAAACAGAATACGTCCGAAGCAAACCTTTTGGAATATGCTTGAGGTGTGCCCCGAGTGCCACCATGTCTGCAGACCGTATATTTTGTGCGATATGTGACCAGTGCGACTGCGACTTTCCTATATACCATCCTTCTTTTCAGAAATATTTTCACCGCAAGCTCTAATGAACTTTGGCATAAAACTTTGGTGTTTAGGTCAATTCTTAGCCTCGGCAGTATATTACAGCGCGATTCATGTACGTTGCCTCGTGACGCACTTGACAGGCTGCTGACCGCGGGTGTAGAATGTGCTACAACGCGGGACATTCGTTTTACGCCACGCACGGTAAGTGACGCCACCGTCATGTTTGCCGGAATCCTCCGACTCCTCACATTCCTGGGGGCGGTTGTCCACGTGACTCTTGTTCGGGCACCACTACACGTTCGGGAACCACTACACGGTACCCGAACAGTTACCAAGAGGCTGTTGCGCACCTGCCTTCCGGAATCGGCAACTTTCAACAAACAGCGACTTCAAATTACGCTCTCTTCTTTTATAGACCTTATTTGGTGTCTCCAACCCAAGATCATCTAGATAGAAAGGCGTAGGGCTGCTTTTTGTACATCACCCTCTGGGAGCCAGATCTGTGCACATATTGCACACGAGTCCTAGATCAGCGTTCTGCCGCAGGAACTCGCGTTGATTCACTTAGAAGACCAGTCTCCACCGAACGCTGACTGGCATTCTTTCCCGGTCTCTGGTCAAAATATTAAACGAGACGAAATGCCCATTGAGTCAAAATATCCAATAGGCCGCGTGACAACAATGTCAAAACTTCCATACGAGACGAAATGTTCAATTGGGTCAAAACTTCCATCGAGTAAAAATGTCCAATCGTGTCAAAATTTACAACGAGACGAAATGTCCAACGACACGAAATGTTCAACGAGACGAAATGTCCAACTACGTCAAAATGCCACGTCAAAGTGCTTAACCTTGGTTGAATGACTGCTCACTCGCCTCTGTAGTGCCTTGGGGCACCCCGTTGAACACAAAAGGTGTTAAATTCTTTCACTTGCTCTTTCTTGGGGCAAGGCCAGTGGAGGCACAATTTTGTTCCAAGTGTGTCGCCCCACTGTCTGGGACAGTGGGTCCGATCGACCAGTGACCTCGTTTAACACAAAAGGCGCTTCTGGGTACGACAAGATCCGACCTGGTTTGCGCACGGTCTGCCACGTTTGTTGATGTCCGTAATTGCCTCGACAGAGTTGCCAGCATTGGTGCGCTCCCAGTCTTACATTGAGCTGACTAACGGCGCTTGAAAAGGAGACACTATTTTTGCATGCGTAGAACAAACAAACTTGTATTGAACCACGTCATTTTGAATCCATCCCATGGTGTATACACGCAGTATGGTATGCTGTTTACGTTAAGAATACCTTCTATGAAACCTTCTTCAACCCTGTCTAATGTTGCTTATATTTAAGTATGTTTGAGACAGGTATGAATGGCAACGCGCAAAAAACTGCGGGAGGCGCAGAATGCGCCGACCCCTGTCCCAGGCCTTTTGACTAATGTAACCAGCAGTTACCTTAATTCTGACAAGGGTGCAGTCATCTGTCCGCTTTGTCGAGGGAGGGAAGCTAGGATGGCAGCGAACAAAGTATGCGGTGCCAAATTTGACGCATGCTGGGTTTCTTTGTACACACTGCCTGTGCTCGTCCTGTCCGGGGAGAGGTTCGAGTTGGACGGCTAAAATAACGTGATGACGAATGCACGTGCAATAAACAGACCACGGCCGTTTTTTTTCGTTCGTGTCTTTTTGCATTTTTCATTCCTTTTGGCTATTAACCAACTATTAGCGGCGAGACGTTTGTAGCGGCGCCTCCCATGGTTACCTGTTCGTGACGTCATTACCTTGCGAGCAACAAGTTCGACGGTGTTTGTAAGGAGCATGGTGAAGCTTCGAAAGCGCGCTTAAAGCAACGCTAGCAACACCGTCGAAATTGAAGTTCTTCCATTCCGTCTTAGTTCAGTCGAAGGTGAAATGCCTTTGCTGACGTCATAATCAGCATTCGGCCAATTGCCGAAGTCCGACGCTACAGCGACGCTTGATTGCGCACGTCGCCAATACCCTATTTCACCTTATGATGCACATCAGGAAAGGCTACAAGCGCGAGCTCCTTGCTCTAGGGCAGATCTCGGCGGCACGAGCTCTCGTATATTAAAGGCAGCTGCCAACGCTATGAGCTCGCGCTTCTAGCATTCGCTGTGGTACAACATAAGGTGAAGCGGAGTATAGCTTATTCAAAGTTTTAGTTAGCGCTATTTTATCTTTGCTTCAATCACCTTATCCTAAGTAAAAATTGTAATATTGCATTTGCTGCGGATATGTGTAGGTGCCACCTTCGGTCTCACCTAATTTGCAGCGTCTTAGAGAAGCAAACCCTGTTTTAAGCATCGAAATAACCTTCATATCGCGGTGAGCCTCAACCCTGCCAAATATAAGTCCAGCGGTTGGAGCAAGGAACCCAAGTTTTCCGAACATAGCGTAGTCTGATTTATTTTAGGCAATGCTCGGAAAGTTTGAGTGCTGAAGTGGTGGCCAACAGTGCCTGCGAATACACGAATATGAATAGCGTCCGTTACCGGGAACGGGCCCTATTTGTTCATTGAAACTTTAAAAAAAGAAGACCTTTTAACCAGAGCACTAATCTGGAATAGGGCATTTCCTTCATACCTCTAGGGTTAAATTCAGCGGACTTTCATCGTCCGCTACGTTTATTACATACTTTTTTGTTTTTTGCTAATAAAAAATATTTTGTTCTTTCCAAAACAAGAGTTAGTCAGATTTCCGCAAGGGGTCACATTACTACCGTTTTAACAAACTCAGGGGCGCCTGGAAGTATTTGGAATATCTAAAGACGTCCGTCTCAGCACCATGCAGTGTCAGAATCTGGGTCAATGATACAAAATGTTCAACGGGTCAAAATGTCTATCGGGTCAAAACGTCCACCGAGCATGGAAATGTCCAACCGGGTCAAAATGTCCAACGACTCATAAAGTCCAACAAGGACAAAATGTCCAAACAAGCCAAAATGTACAACGAGATGCAATGCCCACGGAGATGAAATGTGTAATATTGGACATTTTTAGCTGTTGGAGATTTCATATCGTTCCTCTAGTCTGGAACTAAATCGTACCCCCCCCCCTTACACACACGCACACGTCACATTTATTTCTACAAATCGGCAACTAGATGAGCTTTTACTTAGTCAGCTTAGCCAATGAGAAGGGCGATCGGTACCACGCTGCTACGCAGAAATGTTAACACACCACCGGGTTTGCTTTATCTCTAAATTCGTTGTTCACGTCTTGCCCTTTTTATGAAATTTTATCTGCTCCTGTTGTTTTCATGTAAATAAAACTTTTTTGGTATTTTTGAACTCTCTTTAATTTTCTATTTTGCCTATAAAGCCAAGCGATCTCAGTGACGAAGTGTTAGACACATTTTTGCAGCTGATGCTGCATCTAACAGTACTGATCATCCTTCTTATTAACTAGGCTTATTAAAGATATAGCAGCGATTGGCGTTTCTGGGAACCTAACTCTGGGTCTTGCAAGTGGATTTTAAACGCTCAAATGGAATATGCTGGTATTGAGAAATGACGCAGACTTCTCAAAGACTGTAGAAATTTAATAGTATATACATGTTTAAAGCAGGGTTCTTTATCCAAAGGTGAAGCAATGTTGGCATAAAAAATTTATGCATATTGTACTCCTGAATAATCTCACCTTTTGCTTATCTGCTATTGCGACAAGGCCACAATAGTCGATAAGGGCAGTAAAAAAAACCTTCCTTCTGCCTTAGTTTGTTTTTGTTTCTTGTCAAGATGATGAATTAATAAACGAATCAGACAACATAAATGAACTGGATGCAGACTTGTTCTCTGGCTTATAAATTATGTTCTGCTTCCGGGCTGGCCTCCAGCATGTCATATCGGAAAGCAAATCGCAGTCTCTCGTAAGGCTAGTCCGGATGTCGCATCATTTCTGTAGTGGGTGGCCCAGAAGCGTACACTGACGTTCGAACAAGCGGAAATGGACATGTTGCTTATGTACGAACAATTCTGTCTCCTAGCGACGACGAGTTACTAATGTTGCCCGAAAAGATACAAGGAGAGGACAAGGAGGCAAGACTCTCACTTGTGCCTTTTGCTATTATCTCGAAGTTTTGAATTTGCTTATGGTGCATTTGTTGGAAAGGGTGCAAGTGTAGTCCTGCCTAAAACGTGCCAGTCGACGACCGTTCGCTAGCAGTGAGAAACACGATGGAGAAGTCCACTCCAGAAAAGTTTAGAAAAGTAATTCGCGTCTCTGCGGCATCCTCGAGGGATCTAGAATCAAATCGTGAGCATCATCGAGAAGACAAGCACTGGCTAGAGATGTTGTTTAAAGAACTACTTGTAGCTCTAAAAATTCACGGAATCGTCATATTTAAGCCAGACCCGAACTCTGTTGCCCGCCGCAAAGGAAACGCTAGAAGTCTTTTGAGGAACGTGAGCCCCGGTGTCGTCCTGCTAGTGGTGTCCACGAGTTACGGAATCCACTACGCGGCTTCGTCTTTCACATCGCTCGGACGCAACCCGAATGGATTGCTGAGTCTTTTCTCGGACGTGGCCTACTTGTTTCGCATTGCGACTGCTCTTTTCACCGCGTTCTACATGACAAGTGTCAGCACCAGCGTCTCTTCTCTGCTCAGCGATTCTACAAATATCTTCCAAAAGACACTTCCGCAGAATGCAGTTAAGGCTATTCGCGGGTACGTCATTGGTATGTCCGTCTTTGCGTTCGCCAACCTCTTAGCATTCCTCGGCGTTAAACTTACCGAGTTGTATCAGTCTGGATTCGACGGTTACTACAACTACAACTTGTACGACCTTGCACCAGAGTCCAAAAGCGTAATCTACTACGCCGTTCCTGCCCTGGACATCGCCTTCTGCACCATCATCATTACGATGCCCAAGTGGATCATGGGATTCCACGTCTCCGTCTGCAAGTATCTCGGATGTCAGGCTGTCTCACTGTCCGGAACTTTCGCGTCGGAGCGCGTCGTGGTTCTCAAGAGGGCCCGCGAGTTCCGAGAGTACCACTCGGCGTTGTGCGAGCTCATCTTTCGCTTCGACGAGATCTTCAACTTGGTGCTCTTCTTCTGGTACGCCGACATCATCATCAGCTTCGTCCTGTCGGTGCCCTACATCATCATCCGAACAGACAACAGCACGCCATGGACATACGCCTTCGTGATGGTCGACGTGGTGTGCAACGTCGCGCTGCTTGTCGTTTTAAACATGGCCGCCTCGGACCCAGGACGCCTGGCCCGCGACGCACAGCTGGTCGTGCTCAAGATGTCCGCTAGGGCGGACCCCGATGACGTGCGACTCAATCACGAGCTCCTGCTGCTGGCGAATGCTGTCAAGGTGGCCAAGGTTGAGATGAGTGGCTGGAACTGTTTCGATGTTCAGCGCGGACTGACCATCACCGTGCTCTCAATGTTGTCTACATACGTCGTCATTGTTTACCAGATGATGCACCACACACTCTAGGCACATATTTCTGCCACAACAATACCTCCTTGCTCTATTTACTGTACTTTTTCATTTATGCTGCGGGAGCGTCTGCCCCAAGCCTCGCTTGACATTTGATGCAGAAATGTTTTTCTATAGTTACACCAGGTAGTTAAAGGTTTATAGAGGCACACACTGTTCACTTGCATGCAGTTTGGGCCCTAAGCACGCATAGTATCTTCGTCGTTCCATTATTTGGACGCTGTATATGGGCCCAATACCACACTCTCTGCCGCTTGTATGGAAACATTAGGATCGTTTAGAACTCAATGGCCCAGGATTGTGACAATGCATACCTTATGAACACTATTTACTTGTCATCTATGTATCTAGTAACTTCTTTTCACTTTCTACGTATCACTTCGTGCCCTTTGTACATTGCGGTTTTACCTTCTTATTTTTATTTTCCTTCTTTCTCACACTCACAGTCCCTTCAATCCCTCTTACAAGTGTCTACATCTTCAAAGCGAGATATCCGGCATTTACTTAAAACACCGTAGAGGATCGTTCTTCATGGCTATGCACATATATTCAGGTTTCGTCATGATTATTCAGACTTGCAAGTGATCACCAGCCAAAAAAGTGCTTCGCACGTAGGTTACGTGCTGTACTCATATAAAGACTAATTTCAAATAAAATTATAATTACTTTGTTGGCTATATTGTAATTTGCATGACTATTGACCGGTTTGTTCTAATACGGACACTATGAAGTACGGATGATGTATTTCTATGTAAAATTTTAAGTTCTTTGTTAACTAGGTACTTACACAACTAATGTCTGGCTTGTGCTTACATTGATTCGTAGTTCTCACCCGATCCTAAATAAACCTAAAATTTGGCACTATTTGCAGCTGATAGAAGACTTCAGAAGTTATGAAGGCTATAAATGTAACGTACGTCAGACAAAAAACACATTAGTGTACTCAGGTTTACTTTTTTTTTCTTTTTTTGTTTAGACACGTACTTTATTACCTTAAATAAATTTCTCATTCATAAATTACACAAAAGGAGGAGGGAGGGGGTCATAAATACCGCGTATTTTGTAAAAGAAAAGCGCAGAGATTGATAATTACTTTAGAAAATACAATGCGAAATACTATATGAAATAGATATATTCCTATAACGTTTGGGGAGTTCGTGCATAATCCATAACCCGCTACCTTCGGTTTTAAATAGCTAATATGAAATTATAATTAATATTGACACGGGTTTATATACATTAATCTACAACTATAACAATGAGCGTACTTTTAACGTGTGATAAAAAGGACGTCTGGAGATATTATTCAGACTGCGCTACTCATTACAAGTAATCAATTACTTGTAATCGATAACTTTTCAGAGTAATTTTGTAATCATCAGGGTCCAATTATTAGGGAGAAATTACAATAGTAATTTGATAACTTTAGAAAGTAGTAAAATTACTTGAAGCTATTACTATTTTCCCTCCCCTTTCTAATCTCCCCCTCCCCTTGTTTTTTCACGTTTCCTACCAAGAAAGCCTCGAACCATGTCTTTGAGAAGGGGATGGTTTACCAAAATAGGTGAAGACGATAAGAAGCCTAGAATTCCGAGATTGTAATCTAATAATGAGCAGTAAGTACTAAAGACCAGTTTTGCAACCGGCAGAAAGTCTGTCGTTTTGAAATTCTGAAGTAATGAGAAAAGTAAAGGTTGCTTTTTCAAATAATGGCCAATCACTTTTCTTCTCATATAATCAAGTAATCTATTTTAATACATTTTAGCCAAGAGTAATTGTAATTGTAATCGATTATTTTTTTTCGATTGACGTGCCCAACACTGATATTTTTGCACATATTAGTGCACATAGGGGCCTGTCTGTCAACTGTCGAGCGGAGCGGACGTGTTTGCGAGCAGCTCTTTGAAGGCGTGCGAAGCTAAGTATATATTGGTGTTTTGATTTCTGCGTGACTCCTCGTGAGGTCACGTGACTCTCGTGACGTCAAGTGACCCTCGTGAGGTCTAGTGAGGTCACGTGACCCTCGTGACCCTCGTGACGTCACTCGTGACGTCACGAGTCCCGCGCGTTGCATTATGGGACATTTCCCATAATGCACCGCACGGTTACGCCGACGGCGACGGTGACGGCGACGCTGACGCCGCTCAAGCCGGAAACGGGCGCCTAAGAGCTGCGCTCTAAAAGATAGGAATGCGGCGAAAATATTTTACGAGCACATTAAAGCGCAGGGGAGAGAGGCAGAGGGTTTCCAACAGCTACTGACTACACAGGAGGGGATCGAGGTGAGTAGAGGGGAAAGAGGCACGGGAATATATTAGGCAGACAATCGAAGAGGCTTTCTCCCAGCTTGAGCAGCGGGGGACAGTGGATAGCACTGACAGCAGCAGTGTAGAGGAGTAGCAGAATTGTGCAACAATTGAGACGACCACAAGAAAATGGGATAAGGCAGAAAGTAAGGTTCCAGCAGGTACAGCAACAGGCTTAGACAACATGTCCATGGAACTCATTAAGACACTAGGAGAAACAAGCAGATTGAACTTACGGCATGTGATTAATCAAGTAATTATCGGAGGAGAGGCACGCAATGATTGGAAAATAAGTAAAATTAGACTAATATATAAAGACACAGAAAACAAAGACATTAATAAGTCATATCGCCCGATAACGGTAACTTTAGTTCTATACAGATTAGCTATGCAGATAGTAAAGCGGAGAATGGAGGAATAAGCAGAAGACATGCAAATACTGGGTGACCTCCAAAATGGATTTCGAAGAGATATAAGACTGGAAGATAACTTATTCGTCACCACTCAATGTATAAAAATAGCAATGAAGAACCAAACTCCTTCATGGTTAGCTCCTTTGTACATAAAGGGAGCGTACGATAATGTGAGCCAGGAAAAACTATGGAGTCAGCTGAGGGAGTATAACTTAGATGCAAATTTGGTTAGGTTTCTTCAGCAGGTGTAAACAAACCAGACTGTCGAACCGAAATTTTTTTCTGTTCGGTTCGGGTTCAGGTTTACGGCTTTCGTTTCAGTTCCGGTTCAGGTCCGGAAATAAAAAATAACGGCTCAAACCGGTTCAAACTGGTTCAAACGTATCAGTTTGAACCGCTAAAGTGAGAATATATTTTCCGCGTTGTTTTGGGCAATAGGCACTATTTCCCCCGTGAGACGAGTAACTGTATAGTTTTTTATCATTCATACAATCCATTTTTTTTTCAGGTACCAAAAAGAAGACATTGCGTTATTTAACTTCAACGCAACAGTAAAAACAAGGAAAAAAAAATGAAGGACGTTTACAAATCTCTGATGCGAAACTAGAGCGCAGCTCTTGAGGAGGAGGAGGGGAGGGTATGGAGGGGAAGGTATGCTCCTCGTCCTCACCTCCTTTCTCTCCTCCTCCTTCTCTCCTCTTTCCTCCTCTTTCCTCCTCCTCCTCCTCCTTTCCTCCTCCCGCTAAAATTTTCCCACTAAATTTAGTGGGAAAATTGATGCCACGTGACCTCAACACCAATTCAGTCTCCCCGCTAAATTTAGCGGGGAAAATGACGTCAAATGACTTCGTGTCAAGTCACCCATGAACAAATTAAGTTTCTCCGCTAGACTTAGCGGGAAAATTGACGTCACGTGACCTCAACACCAGTTTAATTTCCCGCTACATTTAGCAGGGCGGTTACGCCGACGGCGACGGCGCGGCGACGCCGCTCAACCCGGACACGGGCGCGTAAGAGCTGCTCTCTAATAATAATCTACATGAGTATACAAAACGTCGTGTTTATACGACTCAACATCCATTTGGTTACCTCAGTCAAATATATTTTACCCGAATCGAAAGGTTGTCACGAAGTGAGATATCTGGCCTAAAATACCCGTGATTGGTAGAACTTTGCGTTGCAGTATTAAAAATTGAATCGTAGTTGTGCTTTTCAACTAAGGAATTAACTACAAGTCATAAAATCACAGAACGAGCACCGTGTATATCCATATATACCGCAAATATAGTTTACGAAATACGTTTCACAATATATAGGGTGTGTGAAGTCACCAGGCTCGATCTAAAATGAGAAGTAAAAATCGACGCCTGCACGAAGCAATCTAAACTTGTCGTCAAAGGTGTATTTTACAGGCCCGTTTTTTTCTTTGTAAAATTACAAAGCGTAGCTCCCTTTCTGTAAAGATAGGGCCAAAAATCTTGCCAGGGTCAATGGCGGGCGGCGACGCAGACGACTGAGTCGAGCGGCTGGGCGCGTTTGGCGCACGCATTGATAGATGGCGCTACCTCCTTATTGAGACTGCTCGCGATGACCGTGATTTACTAAAATGAAGATAATTTTTTTGTAGTTTATCTTTAGTTTAAAAATAAATGCGGACAATCAAGCAAAATTTCAAGTTAAAAAGAAAAAAGAAACGCGGTTGCATAACGACGGCGTTTTTGCTGCTGACGGATTTCGTCTGCGTGTCGTCTGCTTTCTTTCGCTGGTCGGCTAGCCCTTCCGACGCTGCTCCTGACGCCATCTACCGATACGTGCGCCAAACGCGCTCCACCGCTCGACTCAGTCGTCTGCTTCGCCGCCCGCCGTTGACCCTGGCAAGTTTTCTTGGCCCTATCTATTACAGAAAGGAAACTACGCTTTGTAATTTTACAAGAAAAAACGAACCTGTGAAATACACCTTTGACAAAAAGTTTAGATTGCTACGTGCAGGCGTCAATTTTTACGGTTCTTTTAGCTCGGGCCTGGTGACTTCAGACACCCTATATATGAGGACAACGCAACTAAGCTAAAAACAATTTCATTTTCAAGATGTCACGAAAATTATGGGACAAGCCCTTTCACTCTATCCTTTATAGAAGCACTGAGCGGCAATCACAACGCTTGGTTTCCTAACCAACATTGTTTACACTCAGCACCGTGGTGCAAGCGAAGAATCATGCAGAAAAGAGTGATCTGAATTGTTCACTCTAATTTATACGCACCTTCGTACTCAAATCGAATCTGACCTAAAATAGCGCTTATCCAAGTGAACATTTTCTTATACAGGATAAACTGACATATCCTGACTGTTGAGGTTTGTACTTGACAAGATGATGGTCAATTCAATTTGCAAATAAGCATCACCCTTGCTAATCGATGATTTTTCGTTAAACAAAACGAAGTAGTATTTCGGCATGGCAGCTACTTAATTGATCACTTTCTTACGGTCTGCGTGCGTTATCGTCATAGTTCCGCCACGCGCCCCTGTGTACTTTGTTTTTGTCCAGCCCACAGACACATAAAATTGCTGTTCATCATATAAAAGAGGCGATAAGAGGCTTCTATATGTTTAAAAAGTTATATGTGTGCCAGGAACACAGTTATTAAAATCAAATTCAAAATCATAAATTTGTTTAAGGCTCTCCCGAATAACTTATACACGTGCCTATAGAGGATAAAAACGCCGAAAAAGATTTGCAGAGCATCCTTCAGATAATTCGGGGTACATTTACTTACGATGCATACCTTTAAGGTGAACGGCCCTTTAGTTTTGTTGTAAAATCTTCAGTGAGTAATAAAGTATACTTTTATTATCCATAAATTCGACTGTATGAAGTTCACATAGCCTCTTGAGACCGACACGGGAGTACGATACTCGAAAATACGCCAGCTCTAGAGTCTGCGGAAACGTGCTTTTCTGTTCGCAGATTGCCAGTGTGAAGCACCGGGTCGTGGGTGTGCCAAAAAGTACTGTGTGCTTACACAATAGATCTAAAGTAAAGTACACAAAATGTCCAGAAATAGAGATAATAAATGTTGTTTTTCTAAATAATCCCATACACAACGCCGTACTGCAAAAAAGAAATACATAGAGATGCATGCAATGATGTTCCTCATTACACATAAATAGCGCGAAGGACAGGTGAATATTATTTTAGTCCTAACATAAATCACATTTGGGCATCGGCTTGCACGAGCACGAAACTTCACAATATACTGCCTCGGGAGGCTAGTGTTATACTCGGTTTTACGTGCACTTGTTTTGGACCCTCACTTTACAACTCTGTGCTTTTATCAGTCACGTGCTCTAACCTTTTTATTAGGCTGCCGTATATCATCGCGACACTGCTATATATACTGCACAGTTTTACAATTTGGACATCTACTTTTGCTTGTGTTGCGAACATCTAATATCACCAGGACACACTAATGTTTAATGTGAGTTCCAAGGGATTTCATCGCACTATCTGCTGGTGGTCATTGCGATTTGATCTTTCTGAAAAATAAAATCCGGTTCCGCAAAATGCACACTGCAGATGGTTCGCGCTCAGTGCAAGGTATGTATTCTAGAGACAAAGTATTCTTGCTTGGTGCAGCGTCGTGAGGAATGGCGCGAGCATCTGACATCACAAAAACGCGCTTTATGGCAGGAATGCTTTTGCAAACAACGTAGCATTCGGTGCCAGACTTTCTGGTGAGTTCACAAGATGCGGGGCAGATTAACCTATACACTAGCATGTTTTTAAAGAACCCCCCCCCCCCCTTTTTTAATTTTTTGTTGCTCCTCAAGAGAATACGTTTCATTCATAAAGGACTCCCTTTTTCCATTTGGGGAAGTTAATTTGACGATTATATTTGTGCCACTTGTTAACAGTAATCCTCCATTGCTTTTATTTTGCACCCCTAAACTGTGAATTTTAAACAAAATACGGAGTTGGTCGAAGCTAGTGGAAGAACATGAGAACGACACTCCTGTGCCAGTCAGGACAAAACATATTTTTGTACGGAAGTGTTATATCGTATTTGTCTGCTCTTTATGAAACTGAACGGAAGTATACGTCTCACACCATCTTGTCTGCTTTTTTCATCTAGAAAATCACTAAAACAAGAAGGAAAAGCTGCTAGACTCGCAATTAGACTAATTGGAATAGAAGATTCGTTCTCGCTCGGGAAATGGGCGGCAGCATGAAAGTGGGTGTCTCAATGTTGCGTCCACTGCACGAGCTCCACTCGAGAGCCTTATCGCCGCCGACTTCACTGTGCGCCGGCAGTTCCCTGACTATAATTAGATCAAACCATCGCTGGTTTCTCTGGACACGGTTCTAGGCGGCGGACGCGATACGGGCGCGATATGAGGAATTTGCACATGATCACTTGTCGATGGTATTGTCCCAGAGTTGCCGACACGGTCAAATGACGAACCTTATGGCGTAGTTTGTCTCAGTAAGTGCATGCACATTGTATCGTGTGTGTGCGTGTGCGTGTGTATGTGTTTTGCTTTAGAAATTTGCTTTAAAAAATGCTGTGAAACCTGTATGGGACCGCGCAGGTGAGTTATACGGCCAGGGGAACATAATACACGGGGCTAATTCCTGGTCATATTTTACAGCAGTCACTCGACTGCGTCGTGAGGGTTGAAAGAGTGCTGCAGAACACTCCACGCCTGAACAATGCAACAAAGCTTATATTTTGTTTTCTTGGTAATTAAGATTTTGCAAGCATTTTCGTGAATGAAAAAAGAAAAGAAAGAAGAAAAACGTGTGAACGAAGGAATGTTTTTTTTTATACCCATTTTTACTTGTACGTCACGATAATGGAAAGTTTGTCTTTAATAACGTGAGAAGGGAGGACGCGTGGACGGAGACAGTTGACCACATGACGCCAAAAGATGGCAGCACCTGCCTGTCTCCCCGGCTATCCTATAATTTTCTGGCGCGAGATTTCTCTCTCCGGTGGGTCACAATATTGGATGCTGCGACAGCTTACGATTTTAGGCCGGCCAGCGGCTATAGACCTTTCCAGCGCTTATCACCCAGGCGAAAAATGCTGAGTCACTGGGCCGTGGACGCGTGCGCGGGGTCTCGTAATTCGCGGAATACAGCACACGATCAGAACGCGTTCCAAAGCCCAGCAGACAAAAATGGCAGCGCCCACGGTTCTCTAAACTCGTCAAACACAAAGTTGGGGCCCAAGCTGACGGAGCGCACCGATTGGCCCATCACAACGATGACTTCGCGCTGTTTTCGCCGACGTCCAATCGGCGCGCTCCGCGACCTTTCGGATTCAACCGCAGCCGACACTACGACCCGACAGAGCCAATCAAACAGAGCTAGAAGTGCCTCGTCACCGCGCTCAATGCCTTTCAGCGTTCGCTGTCACCGACAAAACCAATCACGCACAAAAAGTGAATGCATCGCGATCCCGCAATTTTTTTTTCTTTTTTGTGCGCGTGTGATTGGTATAGCGTTTTCCCGCTAAATTCGGCGGGGAAAATACTTTAAGTGATGTCGCAGTATCAGGTGACGTGACATCACGACATCGTGCGTCGTCATAATTTCCTCGTTGAATTTAGCGGGCAAACGTTCCACGGAACGTGACATATTCAGCGGGAAAATTGTCACGTACGACGTCCCAGTTTTCTCGCTAAATATGGTGGGAAGCGTTATCCGCAAAATGTAACTGGAAAACACCTCTTTGGTTTCAGGCACATGAGCGAGAAAACAACGAACAGAGTAAAATAAAACGTAGACACACTTAGGCACAAAAATTCACTTCAACTGAAAAAAAGAAAAAAATGATCTCTCAGCTTTGGATTATTTTGCAGCATGGTACCAATCGCCCTCCTGGCTAGTGAAACAGATTAAGGAAAGACGAGTGATTGGTGCTCCGAGTGCATCGCGGGGCAGTATCCACGCAGGAGCTTTTGGGAAGGTTTTATATTTCCTCCATCTCCCAGAGCCCACCACAGTCGTTGAAAACGTCAAAATGAAGCTCGCTTAAAGGTATGCTTGGGCTAGTTGGGTGATGAGCATCTTGGTTTATTACAGCGCGACGAGACAAGGACAAAGTAAACACGAGACAGACGACAGCCCTGACTATCAACTGAACCTTTATTTCCACCGCTCCTAGTATATATACCGATTGGCAACAACCAAATAAACCAAAAGTGCGAAAGAAAAAAAAAACACGCAAATACACACAGTCTCATCATCTTATTAGTTAATATTGTCACGAATGACAAGTGATGAGGCGATGAATAACTGAGGAAACTAAACGTTTAATGGGGCGAACTTGTGCCCAAAAGTAAAAAGGAAACAGAAGATAACAACAGAGCGTCGCGGGCGTCGAAAGCGGCGAAGCAGCAGAGATCGAACGCTGAGGCGAAACTGACTGCGGCTTGCCACGCGGAGCCTCTTATGTACATGCGTGGGCTTCTGGAATAATCGGCCCAGAAGGTTCGGCGTGTAGAACTTTCTGACCTCGAACAAGCAACACGGTTCTCGAATTCACCAGAACATTACATTAGATGTCAACAAAAAGGTGTCCCCGCGGCCAGGAATCGAACCCTGGCTTTTCGCGTGGGAGGCAGGCGCTATAACCGTTAGGCCACGCGCGCGCTGCCTACTTGGCAAGCTGCGCGCGCGGCATTACTCCCCCTTTAAAAAAGTGCATCGCCCCGATGCAGCACAAAACAAAACAAAACAAAGCAAACATAACGAACGGTAAGCTAAAGAGTCATTTGGAACACATAAGGTCCACAGTCCTATCGAGCGTAGTACGGCTTCATGCGCACGACGTGGACGACTTCTGGTCGTGGAGGGCGGCGTGATGAAGTCCGTGTTCCGTCGGGCATCACCTCGTAGTTCAGATCTCCGAGTCGACGAAGCACTCTGTAGGGTCCGAAGTAGCGCTTCAAGAGTTTTTCGCTGAGACCACGGCGGCGGATCGGTGTCCACACCCACACCCTATCTCCGGGCTGGAAGTGGACGTCCCGACGACGAAGGTTGTACCGGGTAGCGTCGACACGTTGTTGATCTTGAATTCGGAGTCGGGCAAGCTGGCGAACTTCTTCGGCTCGTTGAGCAACCACCTGGGCGTCGGGGATCCCATCGTCAGCTGGTTCGTGGGGTAGCATTGCGTCGAGCATGGTCGTTACTTTTCTGCCATGCACCAGCTGAAACGGGGTCACTCCTGTCGTCTCTTGCACCGCCGTGTTGTAAGCAAACGTGACGTAGGGTAACACCTCGTCCCAAGTCTTGTGCTCTACGTCGACATACATGGAGACCATGTCGGCGATAGTTTTGTTTAGCCGTTCGGTTAGTCCATTTGTCTGCGGATGGTACGCAGTGGTTCGACGGTGGCCGGTGCCGCTGAGGCGAAGGATCTCTTGCGTCAGCTGGGCCATGAACGATGATCCACGGTCTGTAATGAGGACTTCGGGGGCACCGTGCCGGAGGACAATGGACTCGATGAAAAACTTGGCGACTTCCACAGCCGTACCCGATGGAAGGGCCTTCGTCTCGGCGTACCGTGTAAGATAATCCGTGGCGACGATTATCCAGCGGTTTCCCGACGTTGACAGCGGGAAAGGGCCAAGTAGATCCATTCCGATCTGCTGGAACGGCCTGGACGGGGGAGCAATCGGATGCAGAAGTCCTGACGGCTTCGTCGGCGGTTTTTTGCGTCGCTGACACTCGTGGCATGATCGAATGTACAGGTGAACGGTCTTCGGTAGCCTCGGCCAGTAGTACTTTTCTCGAATCCTGGCGAGCGTCCTGCTGTAGCCAAGGTGTCCAGCCGTTGGGTCGTCATGGCATCCTTGGAAGATTTCTTCTCGAATGCTGGCAGGAATAACCAACAGCCATGCTGTGTTGTTGTTGACGAAGTTCTCCTTGTACAGTACCCCTCGCCGCATGGAGAAGGTATGCAGGATTCTTAAGAAAGCACGGGGAACCGTACTCGCTTGTCCCTCTAAGTGCTCGATGAGCGGTCGCAGTTCGGGGTCGTCTCGTTGGAGCGCTGCCATGTCGCTGACGTTCAAAGCGCCGAGGAAGCACTCATCGTCGTCGTCTTCGATACAGGCAGGACCGGCCTCGACAGGAGCTCTTGACAGGCAGTCGGCGTCATTGTGCTTCCGGCCGGACTTGTACACAACGGTCATGTCGAACTCCTGCAGTCGTAGGCTCCACCGGGCGAGGCGTCCGGAGGGGTCTTTCAGATTCGCGAGCCAGCAGAGCGAGTGGTGGTCCGTGACCACGCGAAAAGGACTTCCATACAAATATGGGCGAAACTTTGTTATTGCCCAGACGACAGCAAGGCACTCTTTTTCAGTTGTAGAGTAGTTCTTCTCCGCCTTAGATAGCGTCCGACTCGCGTATGCGATGACTCGCTCTGCCCCGTCCTGCCTTTGAACTAGCACCGCGCCAAGTCCGGTGTTACTGGCGTCCGTGTGGATCTCTGTATCCGCGAACTGGTCGAAATGGCCAAGAATCGGGGGCGTCTGGAGTCTTCGTTTCAGCTCATCGAATGACCGCTGGTGTTCTTCTGTCCATTCGAACTTTACGGCGTCCTTCGTGAGGTGTGTCAGCGGTGCGGACAGCTTGGCGAAGTCCCGTACAAATCGTCTGTAGTAGGCACAGAGTCCGAGAAATCTTCTCACGGCCTTCTTGTCAGACGGCGGCGTAAATGCAGCTACGGCGCGGGTCTTCTCGGGGTCAGGGAGAACACCTTTGTTGTTCACGACGTGGCCGAGGAACTTAAGTTCACTATAGGCAAATCGACACTTTGTTGGCTTGAGTGACAGGCCGGCGGTCTTGATGGCTTGAAGCACGGCTCGAAGTCGTTTCAGGTGCTCGTCGAAATCTCGTGAAAATACCACGACATCGTCGAGGTAGACGAGGCAGCTCTGCCATTTCAGACCTGCCAGCACGGTGTCCATGACACGCTGGAAGGTGGCTGGCGCTGTACAAAGTCCGAATGGCATCACTTTGAATTCGTACAGTCCGTCGGGAGTGACGAAGGCAGTTTTCTCCCGGTCGCGTTCGTCGACTTCAATCTGCCAGTAACCACTCTTCAGGTCCATCGACGAAAAATATCGGGAGTGGCGCAGTCGGTCTAACGTATCGTCGATGCGGGGGAGCGGATAGACGTCCTTCTTCGTCACATTGTTCAGTCGACGATAGTCCACGCAGAACCGCAGGGTTCCGTCCTTCTTCTTTACAAGGACGACTGGGGACGCCCATGGACTTCTTGAGGGTTGAATGATGTCGTCGTCGAGCATTTCCTGGACTTGATCTTGAATCACCTTCCTTTCCTTTAAGGAGACTCGATACGGCGACTGGTGGACAGGGAGCGCGTCGTCGTGGGTAACAATGCGATGTTTCGCCATTGGGGTTTGGCGAACTTTCGACGATGTGGCAAAACAGTCACTGTATTCGGCGAGGAGATCAACCAGTTGCCGGCGCTTAGGAGCTGGGAGCTCGGGGTCGATGTCGATCGGCGGCGGCGACGTGCTGTTCTGCTGTGACGACGAGGTTTCTTCGGAGATTGCGGTGACCACGGCTGGCGCCTGAAGCTCCTCGATGTGGCCCACGGTGGTACCCTTCGTTAGGTGCTGCGGCTCCTCTCGGAAGTTTGTCACAAGAACAGTTGTACGTCCTTCTTGAAGATCCGTTACGCCTCGTGCGACGCCAATTCCTTTCTCAAGGAGCAGTTGGACGCTGCCTTCCAGAAGAGTTTCACCGTGCGTGGCTGCGTCGGTTTTGACGGTGACAAAAACACTTGACCGCGGCGGTAAGCTCACATGGTCGGCGATAACTCGGATCGCGGTTGACGTCGTGTTGGTCTCCACAGACGGTAAAACAGGCTTTCGCAGTGTCAGCTGGTTTGCCCCGAGGTCGATGACGGCGCCATACTCGCAGAGAAAGTCCATTCCGAGGATAACGTCCCTCGAACAGTCTTGCAGAACGACGAACTTCACAGGACACGTCTCACCGTTGATCTCGACGCGAGCAGTGCATCTCCCGACTGGTGTGATGAGGTGCCCTCCGGCGGTTCGTATTTGAGGTCCATCCCACGGCGTCGTGACTTTTCGAAGGCGGCGGGAAAGCCTCCCACTCAAGACTGAGTAGTCTGCTCCGGTGTCCACGAGTGCTGATGCGTCGTAGCCGTCGATGACGACGTTTAGGTTGTTGGACACCGTTACAGGAGCGTCGTTTCGGTCTCTGGTAGCGTTCGAGTGGGGGCCCTCCGACGTTCGTGGAGGATCTTGGCGTCGGTCGTCTTCGGCAACTCCACCTCCAGGGGTTGCCGCGCCTAGTTTCCCCGGCGTGGAGCGAGGGGTGACAGGCTTTCACGTCGGGGTCGGTGCATCGGTGAAGCTGGACGCCGTGGCGACGGCGACCGGGACACTCGGCGGTACGCAGGCTCGGGAGACTGAGGTCGTCGAAGGTACTCGTCGATCTCCCGAGGGCGTTCACCATAACGGGGTCGCGGATCGTTCGGGTGGAACCCGCGCAGCCCGAGTCGTCGGTATGGACATCGGCGGTACACGTGATCAGCTTCCCCGCAGTGGTAGCACAGCGGGCGTCGGTCGGCCGTCCTCCAGACGTCTGTCTTCCTCGGCGCAGGTTGCTCTGGGCGGACGTGCGCCTGATCTTCCTGTCGTCGGGGGTACTGCGGCGTTGGGGCGACTCTTCGGGGTGGAGCCGTGGCTTGGCGGGGGGCTTGCGGCGGGCGTCGTGCCATGGCGGCGTAGCTCAGCGTCGGTTCGTCCGGTGCCACAGTGGTGACGGGAACCTCTGGTTGGAGCGCCCGATGCACTTCTTCTCGGACAGTTTCGGCGATAGAAAGGGTTGGCGGACGACTGGCGGTTGGCAGCAACCTTCGCAGTTCCTCGCGGACGACCTCCCGGATAATTTCCCGGATGTCCGGCGTACCCGGAGTGTTTTCGCTGTTAAGAAGCGCGGGTGCAGCGACGCCTGGTTGACGCTGGTAGTGGGAAGCGCGCGCTTGGAGGGCGCGCTCGATGTTGGTTGCCTCGGTGACGAAGGCGTCAACGGTTGCCGGCGGGTTGCGGACGAGGCCTCCGAAGATGTCGTCTCTCACCCCGCGCATGAGGACCCGTAGCTTCTTCTCTTCTGTAGCCCGAGGGTCGGCGCGGGCACTCAATCGCAGAACGTCCTCTACGAAGCCGGTGACGCTCTCGTTGGGGCCCTGCATTCTGGTTCGCAGTAGGTCTTCGGCTCTCTCTCGGCGGTGGTGGTTGATGAATGTAGCCTTCAGACCGGTCTTGAAGATGTCCCACGACGTCAAAGAGGACTCATGGTTCTCGTACCAGTGCTTGGCGGTCCCCTCAAGCGAAAAGTAGACGTTGTGCAGGCGCTGCTCGTCGGTCCAGCCATTGTGGCGGGCAACGCGTTCATACTGGTCAATCCAGTCTTCGACGTCTTCGTAGCTTTCGCCGAGGAAGGGTGTAGGCGTCCGCGGAGCGACGGGCAGGACGACGACGGGCGGGGTGGTCATCGTCGGGATGTTCTTCTTCGGCTTCTGCAGCAGGGGTCCGGATCCCGGGAGCTGGAGTTACCCCGCACCTCCACCAAAATGTCACGAATGACAAGTGATGAGGCGGTGAATAACTGAAGTAAACTAAACGTTTAATGGGGCGAACTTGTGCCCAAAAGTAAAAAGGAAACAGAAGATAACAACAGAGCGTCGCGGGCGTCGAAAGCGGCGAAGCAGCAGAGTCGAACGCTGAGGCGAAACTGACTGCGGCTCGCCACGCGGAGCCTCTTATGTACATGCGTGGGCTTCTGGAATAATCGGCCCAGAAGGTTCGGCGTGTAGAACTTTCTGACCTCGAACAAGCAACACGGTTCTCGAATTCACCAGAACATTACATTAGATGTCAACAAAAAGGTGTCCCCGCGGCCAGGAATCGAACCCTGGCTTTTCGCGTGGGAGGCAGGCGCTATAACCGTTAGGCCACGCGCGCGCTGCCTGCTTGGCAAGCTGCGCGCGCGGC
>JAZHYW010038730.1:0-22435 GCA_037355805.1 Ixodes ricinus | reverse complement strand
AGCTAAAGCGACCTCTTTCTTGTTGTCCCAGAAATGTTTTGTAACATCTATAAGTGATATTGCCACGCGCGTTGCCCAGCGAGCGCGCGTGGCCGAATGATTACCGCGCTTGGCTCTCGCGCGGAGGCTCCGGAGTTCGATACCAGAAAGCGGACTTCTCTTTTATTTATTCTTTCAACTTGACATTCTGTTAAGTTCGAGAATTTTGTCGTCTGATCGGGTTACGAATGTTCTACGCGCCGAACTTTCTACGCCGAATGTTCCAGAAACCCACGCGGGTACAAAGGTGCTCCGAGTGGCGGTCCGAGTCAGTCTCGCCCCAGCGGTCGATCCTGCTGTTTCGCCGACATCGACGCCTGCGACGCTAGCCTTTCTTTATTTTGGTTTGGGAACAAGTTCACCCCATTAAACGTTTAATTTCTTCAGTTATTCGCCGCCTCATCCCTTATCTGGGCACCATGCATGCTGCATTGTTCATGCAGGCCAGAGTGGTAACAAAAGAGCCCCTCCTCCCCTCACAGAAGAACACGATACTTTTTTTCCCGTTTTGTGTTGTTGCGTGCTAATAAACCATTCTGGTAACCCAGATTTGCGCAGCTGTATAATTGTCGTTGTCAATGACGTCGATACAAATTAAGCAATGCGGAAGTAACTTCAAAAGTAACTGAAATACATTTCTAAGTATTTGTACTTCTACTCAAGATACTTTACAGCGAAAGTAACTTGAGTAGTATTTTAAATACTTTATGAAGCAGGTATTTAGTAACTTAACTTAAATACTTTTATCGAGTATTTTGTCCAACACTAATCTGAGCTAACCAGGAGTTAGACGTCAGTGTGAGCAAACGAAGTTTAACAGCTGCCACCAGTCGAACACCAACAAAGGTGAACGGCCTGCATTTTAAGGTTATGATGATAATGCAATTAATGCAAATGTGCAAGCGAGCTGGACAAGAATGACGATAATAATCCCTGGAAAAGGGGAAGAAAGTGGACAAAGCTGAAACACAAACACTAACGTTTCACACCTGGTTAGCTCAGTTTGTAGAGCGCTCCACTGGAAATAGACAAGTTCCTAGTTCGAAACCAGGCCCAGGCGGATTTTTTCAGTCGCGCAACAGTCCACTAGCTGTTTTTTTTCTTTAGATTTGTGTTTGTGTTTTGTCCACTTTGTTCCACTTCTCCAAAAATTATTATCAGAAATCATTTTCGTCTGCTCGAGGGTTGCCAGGGCAACTAGTCAGCCCGCAGATCTCAAAATTCACTAACATGCATACTTTAAGCATTCACAATCGCTGCCATTGTGCGCAGTCCTCGAAATGATGTGGTTCAATCTCTCAAATGAAGCAGAGTAAAAGGATGGCAAATCGCGTCCTGATGTCCCTAGCCTAAAGCCGGGATCACACAGCTTACGCATCATATACAAAAGACAGTCTGCATACAGATTCGAACCCGAGTCACGCGCGAGATCCGTGGTTCGAATGCCGCGTGGCAATGAGTTCAAGGAGAAAACATGGTACTCGCCAAACCGACTGCCATCTATTTTATAAGAGTCGTGAACGGTGTACGGCTGCGTTGCGGTGACGACTCCAGCGGCCGAAGTGGCAGAAACGGACGAGAAGAGCCTCCCAAAGCTCCCAACGACTCGCGCACGCACGCGCAATGGCGTCGGCGATGCGTTAAAAAACCGTCCCGAAAACCTTTTTTTTTTTTTATGAACCGAAATTGAAATTTTTAGAAACCTTGATGTGTGTGTTTCAACTGCAGTTGTTCTGTCAAATAGAGCGCCACAGACACTTTTAGTGTACGCAGAACGCCCGTCATCAGTCACGCCCGGCATAAAACTTGAACGTTTTGTATTACATACATAATTTCTTTCAGCATATGGAACGTTTTGTATTATACATGATTTCTTTCAGCGTATGCAACTGAGAAACGTATATACATAACACAAGCAATCAGCAAGACAGGTTTGTTTTGTCGCGATCATAATCACCTAATACGCTTTCCCCGCCCCTAACCACGGAATGGGGTCCTCAATCACCTCCACCGATCCCCGAAATATCAATAGTTGAGAAACAATGGTCTATGAAATGCGGTCGCCGAGACAGCGAAAAACGCCATTCGTACTGCACACCGTCTCAGCATCCACGCCATGAATTCGCGTAAACAACGAAAGAACCAAGTGAGATATTGTCACGAATGACAAGTGATGAGGCGGTGAATAACTGAGTAAACTAAACGTTTAATGGGGCGAACTTGTGCCCAAAAATAAAGAAGGAAACAGAAGATAACAGTAGAGCGTCGCGGGCGTCGAAGTCGGCGAAGCAGCAAGAGTCGAACGCTGGGGCGAAACTGACTGCGGCTCGCCACGCGGAGCCCTTATGTACATGCGTGGGCTTCTAGAATAATCGGCGTAGAAAGTTCGTCGCGTAGAACATTCGGACCTCGAACAAGCAACAGGATTCTAGAATTTACCAGAATACTACTTTGCAGGAATAAACAAAAGATCCGCCGGTCCCAGGAATCGAACCCTGGCCTTTCGCGTGGGAGACAAGCGCGATAACCGTTAGGCCACGCGCGCGCTGCCTGCTTGGCCAGCTGCGCGCGCGGCATTACTCCCCCTTTAAAAGTGCATCGCCCCGATGCAACACAAAACAAAACAAAACAAAGCAAATAAAAAGGGCGGTAAACTAAAGAGTCATTTGGAACACATAAAGTCCACAGTCCTATCGGGCGTAGTACGGCTTCATGCGCACGACGTGGACGACTTCTGGTCGTGGAGGGCGGCGTGATGAAGTCCGTGTTCCGTCGGGCATCACCTCGTAGTTCAGATCCCCGAGTCGTCGAAGCACTTTGTAGGGTCCAAAGTAGCGCTTCAGGAGTTTCTCGCTGAGACCACGACGACGGATCGGTGTCCACACCCACACCCTGTCTCCGGGCTGGAAGTGGACGTCCCGACGACGAAGGTTGTATCGGGTAGCGTCGACACGTTGTTGATCTTGAATTCGGAGTCGGGCGAGCTGGCGAACTTCTTCGGCTCGTTGAGCAACCACCTGGGCGTCGGGGCTCCCATCGTCGGCTGGTTCATGGGGTAGCATCGCGTCGAGCATGGTCGTTACTTTCCTGCCATGCACCAGCTGGAACAGGGTTACTCCTGTGGTCTCTTGCACTGCCGTGTTGTAGGCAAATGTAACGTAAGGCAACACCTCGTCCCATGTCTTGTGCTCCACGTCGACGTACATGGAGATCATGTCGGCGATGGTTTTGTTGAGTCTCTCTGTCAGCCCGTTGGTCTGCGGGTGGTACGCCGTGGTACGCCGATGGCTGGTGTGGCTGAGACGAAGGATTTCTTGCGTCAGCTGGGCCATGAACGATGATCCACGGTCGGTAATGAGGATTTCGGGGGCGCCGTGCCGGAGGACAATGGACTCGATGAAAAACTTGGCGACTTCCACAGCCGTACCTGATGGAAGGGCTTTCGTCTCGGCGTACCGCGTGAGATAATCTGTGGCGACGATTATCCAGCGGTTTCCCGACGTTGACGGCGGGAAAGGGCCAAGTAAATCCATTCCGATCTGCTGGAACGGCGTAGACGGGGGAGCAATCGGATGCAGATGTCCTGACGGCTTCGTCGGCGGTTTCTTGCGTCGCTGACACTCGTGGCATGATCGAGTGTAAAGGTGAACGTTCTTCGGTAGCCTTGGCCAGTAGTATTTTTCACGAATCCTGGCGAGCGTCCTGCTGTAGCCAAGGTGCCCAGCCGTTGGGTCGTCGTGACAGGCTTGGAAGATCTCCTCTCTAAGGTCGGCAGGGATTACCAGCAGCCATGGCGAGCTGTTGTCTCCGAAGTTCTCCTTGTAAAGCACACCTTGTCGGAGGACGAAGGTCGGCAGGGCTCTCAAGAAGACACGGGGGATAGTACCCCCTCGTCCTTCGAGGTGCTCGATTAGGGCGCGCAACTCAGGATCGTCTCTTTGACGTCGCGCCATGTCGTTGGTGTTCACCGCGCCTAGGAAGCACTCGTCGTCATCGTCGTCGCTGCTACCGGAGGATGTCTCGACAGGGGCTCTGGACAGGCAATCGGCGTCGCTGTGCTTGCGGCCTGACTTGTAGACCACAGTCATGTTGAACTCCTGCAGTCGGAGGCTCCATCGAGCGAGACGTCCTGAAGGGTCCTTTAGGTTCGCAAGCCAGCAGAGCGAGTGGTGGTCCGTGACAACGCGGAAAGGGCTCCCGTATAAGTACGGGCGAAACTTCGTGATGGCCCAGACGACCGCCAGACATTCTTTTTCAGTCGTGGAGTAATTTCTCTCCGCTCTGGACAGTGTCCGACTGGCGTAGGCGATGACTCGCTCGGTGCCTTCTTGCACTTGAACCAGTACCGCGCCAAGGCCTTCGTTACTTGCGTCCGTATGAATCTCGGTTTCCGCATCTTGATCGAAGTGTCCAAGAACAGGAGGAGTCTGGAGTCGTTGCTTCAGCTCGTCGAATGCGTGCTGTTGCTCCTCGGCCCATTCGAACTTCTCGGCGTCCTTCGTCAGTTTTGTGAGCGGTGCGGAAATTCTTGCGAAATCCCGAACGAAGCGTCGATAGTAGGCACAAAGTCCTAGGAATCTTCGCACGGCCTTCTTGTCTGAAGGCGCTGGAAATGCCGCAACGGCGCGAGTCTTCTCGGGGTCTGGGCGGACGCCGTCATTACTAACCACGTGGCCTAGGAACTTCAGTTCGTCATAGGCGAACCGGCACTTGGACGGCTTAAGGGTGAGTCGTGCGGTCTGTATGGCTTGGAGTACAGCTCGGAGTCGTCGCAAGTGCTCGTCAAAGTCACTTGAAAACACAACGACGTCATCAAGGTAGACAAGACAGCTCTGCCACTTCAGTCCTGCCAGTACGGTGTCCATGACACGCTGGAAAGTAGCTGGCGCCGTGCATAGTCCGAAGGGCATCACCTTGAACTCGTACAGTCCATCCGGCGTGACGAAAGCTGTCTTCTCTCGGTCGCGTTCGTCGACTTCGATCTGCCAGTAACCGCTCTTCAGATCCATCGATGAAAAGTACCGGGAGTGGCGCAGGCGGTCTAGTGTGTCATCGATGCGGGGCAGTGGATAGACGTCTTTTTGGTTACCGCGTTCAGCTGTCGGTAGTCCACGCCATAGGTCGGCATTTTAGAGCCCCTTCATTCACCATCACATCACAAACAAAATCACGTCTCCAAATTCATTCGCATTCACGTCACAAGGTACTCCGACCTCCCAAAGTCACGGCCCTTCACATCCCGGCGTTCAACCGCACAAAAACTTCATCCCCTTCACATCATGACTTTCCAAACTCCGTCGAGAACTCATCCCCCTTCACATTACGGCGTTCAACCGCGCCATGAATTCATCCCCATCACATCACCGCCGCCTCGAATTCACGGAGTCATTCACCATCACATCACCAATTCACGAAGTCATTCACCATCACCACAAATTCATCGGAATTCACCATCGTGAATTCATCGGAATTCCATCACATCATTAAGTCATCCGGAATTCAACATCACCTCACGAATTCACGATCACTTCACGAAGTCATCCGAGTTCAACATCACATCATGAATTCATCCGAATTCACCATCACATCACGAATTCATCCGAATTCACCATCACAACATGAATTCATCCGAATTCACCATCACTTCACGAAGTTATTCACCATCACGGTCAACACGAATTCACCGAATTCACCATCACGGTCAACACGAATTCACCGGAATTCACCATCACGGTCAACACGAATTCACCTGAATTCACCATCACATAATTCATTCTGACTATAAATTCGACCTGACGGCTGGTAGCCCTTCACGAGTTCGCAGTTCTTGCGGAATAGGACTGTGGCGCATTTTTTGTGTCATTCACTTGAAACCAGGACCTGACTCCGTCGGAGAAGTGGGGTATTTCGAGTGCGCGAAACGCAAAGCACATTGATAGAGCACCAACCCAGCCAATGCCGCGCTGCGATCGTGTCACGCGAATGTGCTCCGTGCGTCGCCGCGCGGAAACCGACAGGTCACGTGATATGGTCTCAGCGCCGGATTAGGTGCGCCTGCTCGTGACGTCGGCTTCGGCTTCCGTCTCTTCATTGCCACTGCCACCGCACTTCCCTTTGCCATTGCGCTGCGGCGCGCACTCAAGCCCCCTGATAAAGGCATTCTTACAAGTACCGCCAACCATTGTTGCGGAAACGTGCAAGACACGTGCCACGAGCGGATGCACCGCCGCCATTCGCTTCCAAGGTCCGCTCATTTCAGTGCTGCGCCACCATTTGCTTCCAAGGGCCGCTCGAGACACGGGCCTCGTGCACTGGCCCATTTGACGCTACTTGCGAGACAAACGCAAACACATCGAGGAACTTTAGCGCGCACGGCTACGCAGCGAGACTGGTGCCCAAACTGCTAAAGTCAAACGGGTCCCTGTCGTTTCCGGTGAAGGATGAAAACAACCAGCAAGCAAGCACCTGCGTAACATGCTTTCCACCTATTCTGAATTCATAACCGTATTCACTATCACGTCGAGAATTAAGAACGCGGTATTACTTCCCATTACGAACTTATCAAGTTTACGAGCCACTCACATCACAAATTCATCGTGTTCACGAGCCATTCACCATCACGTCACGAATTCATTGAGCAATTCACAATCACAACACATCATGAGTTCATTCAAATTCACGAAGTCATTCACCATCACATCACAACTTCACGACTTCATTCACCATCACATCATGAATTCATTCAAATTCACGAATTCATTCTCATCACATCATGAATTCATTCAAATTCACGAAGTCATTCACCATCACATCACGAATTCATTCAAATTCACAAAATCATTCGCCATCACATCATGATTTTTTTAAATTTCAAGAACTCATTCAGAGCCATTCAAATTCACGCCGTGAATGTGAATGAAGGTGAATGAGCGAGTTCATGAATGAATTTGCCGAGGTATGGTCCACGCAGAACCTAAGCGTCCCGTCCTTCTTCTTGACAAGCACGACTGGAGAGGCCCACGGACTGCTTGAAGGCTGGATGATGTCGTCGTTCAGCATTTCTTGCACTTGCTCTTGAATGACCTCCCTTTCTTTTACGGAGACTCTGTACGGCGATCGGTGCACAGGGAGCGCGTCGTCCTCGGTAACGATGCGATGCTTCGCAACGGCGGTTTGGCGCACCTTTGACGACTTCGCGAAGCAGTCGCTGTATTCGGCGAGGAGGTCAATCAGCTGTCGTCGTTTCGGGCCTGGAAGCTTCGGGTCGATGTCAAGCTGCGCCGGCGGCGCAATGTCTTGCTGAGGTGGCGATGATTCGTCAGCGATCACGGCGATTGCGGCGGAGTTTCGAAGTTCCTCGACGTGGCCCACAGCGGCACCTTTCGTGAGGTGTTGCGTTTCTTGTCGGAAGTTCGTTACGAGGACCACGGTGCGCCCATCCTGAAGTTCAGCCACTCCTCTTGCAACGCCGATTCCTCTCCCCAGGAGCAATTGAAGGTTGCCTTCCAGTACAACTTCGCCGCAGGTAGCTGTATCGGCCACGACGGGTACGACAACACTTGATCGCGGCGGCAGGTTCACGTGGTCGGCGGCGACTCGGACGGCGGCTGACGCTGTTTGGGGTTTCTCTGAAGGCGGAACAGGCCTCCGCAGCGTCAATCTGTTCTCACCCAGGTCGATGACGGCGCCGTATTCACACAGGAAGTCCATGCCGAGAATGACATCTCTAGAACAGTCTTGTAGAACGATGAATTTCACAGGGCACGTTTCGCCGTGAATTTCGACGCGAGCAGTGCAACTTCCGACAGGCGTGATAAGGTGTCCTCCGGCGGTTCGAATTTGTGGTCCTCCCCAGGGCGTCGTAACTTTTCGCAGGCGGCGAGAGAGCCTCCCACTCATGACTGAGTAGTCTGCTCCGGTGTCCACGAGTGCCGATGCGTCGAGGCCGTCGATAACAACGTTTAGGTTGTTGGACACCGTTGCAGGCGCGTCGGTGCGATGCGGGGCGTTGGGAGGGTGGGAGCGCTCCGGCGTTTTTGGAGGCTGTTTGCTTCCGTCGTCTTCGGCAACGTCACCTCCAGGCGTTGCCGCACTTAGTTTTCCCGGCGACGCAGGGGAGACAGGCTCTCTCGGCGAGGTCGTGGCGCTGGGGACGCTGAACGTCGTGGCGATGGGGAGCGGGCTTCACGGCGGAGAGACGACACTGGGGAGGGCGAACGTCGGAGGTACTCCTCGATGTCGCGAGGGCGCTCGTCGTACCTTGGGCGCGGGTCGTTCGGGTGGAACCCGCGCAGCCCCAGTTGTCTGTAGGGGCATCGGCGGTAAATGTGGCCGGCTTCACCGCAGTGATAGCACAACGGGCGTCGATCGGCCGTCCTCCACACGTCGGTCTTTCGTGGCGCTGCTGGTTCTGGGTGGGAGTGCTCCCGATCTTCCTGGCGTCGGGAAAACTGCGGCGCTGGAGGTTCCCGTCGGGGTGGCGCCGTATACGGGTGAGCAGGAGGCGGTGGTCGTCGGGTAGCTGCGGCGTAGCTCAGCGTCGGTGGTTCGGGAGCGGCGCTGACAAGAACTCGTGGCTGCAGCGCCTGCTGAACTTCTGCCCGGACAATCTCGGCGATCGAGGGCGAATCCGGGCTTGCGGCGGCAGGAAGAAGCTTCCTGATTTCCTCCCGCACGACGTCCCGGATGATCTCGCGGAGGTCCGGGCCGTTGCAGCTGGATGTCGAGAGGGCAGCGACGCCGGGGAGTCGCTGGTAATGGGAGGCCCGTGCCTGAAGCGCACGTTCGATATTTGTGGCTTCCTTGACGAAATCTTCGACGGTGGCTGGGGGGTTGCGGACCAGGCCACCGAAGATGTCATCTTTTACGCCTCGCATCAGGATCCGAAGCTTCTTTTCGTCGGTGGCTAGAGGGTCGGCGCGAGCGACGAGGCGCAGAACATCTTCTACAAAGCTGGTGATCGTCTCGCTTGTGCTCTGGGTCCTCATTCGAAGGAGGTCCTCGGCCCTCTCCCGTCGGTACTGGTTGGCGAAAGTCCGTCTCAGCGCGTCCTTGCAGGCAGTCCACGAGGTCAGGGAAGTTTCGCGATTCTCGAACCAGTGCCGGGCGGTTCCTTCGAGTGCGAAGTAAAGACTCTGTAGGCGCTGTTCTTCCGTCCATCGGTTGTGCTGGGCCACTCGCTCGTACTGCTGTAGCCAGTCCTCGACGTCTTCATAGGGCTCACCATGGAAAGACACGGGCGTACGGGCGGCGACGGGTAGGACAACGACGGGTGGCGTGGTCATCGTCGCGGTCTTCTTCCTTGGTTTCGGTGGCAAGGGTCCAAATTCCGGGGATTGGCCTTTGGTACGGCGGCTTGATCGGGCTTTGGCGTCTTCTGCGAAGGGCAACCTCCCGGGGCTGAGCACGTCACTTGGCGGGCGTGTTTTCGGAGGGGTACGCTCCACGGGCATGGAATGCTATACCCCGCACCTCCACCAAAATGTCACGAATGACAACTGATGAGGCGGTGATAACAGAAGAAACTAAACGTTTAATGGGGCGAACTTGTGCCCAAAAGTAAAGAAGGAAACAGAAAATAATAACAGAGCGTCGCGGGCGTCGAAAGCGGCGAAGCAGCAGGATCGAACGCTGAGGCGAAACTGACTGCGGCTCGCCACGCGGAGCCCCTTATGTACATGCGTGGGCTTCTAGAATAATCGGCGTGGAAAGTTCGTCGCGTAGAACATTCGGACCTCGAACAAGCAACAGGATTCTAGAATTTACCAGAATACTACTTTGCAGGAATAAACAAAAGATCCGCCGGTCCCAGGAATCGAACCCTGGCCTTTCGCGTGGGAGACAAGCGCGATAACTGTTAGGCCACGCGCTGCTGCTGTGGCCAGCTGCGCGCGCGGCAATATTTAAAGCAAAATAAATGCTTCAGTGACTACTTTATTTGAACGGCACAGTTATAGCCGTATTCTCACAATGGGAAGAATCATTCTCCAAACAACTATGGTCTAACCTGCTGGAAGAGCAGGTGCCAAGCTCGCTCCCAACAGCTCGTGGGCTGGTTCAGCTCCTTGCCACGGGAGTGCCGACTGTGCTTTGGATAATCCTTTCAAGTCCTTCAAACTTTCCTTGTACCCACACCACACTTGAACATAAAAACAAACCGACTCTGAAAAAAAAAAAGAAAAAAAAGGTCGGAAAATGGCGAGGAGGAAACGAGAGGTGATTTCCTCCTTCCATATTGTGGGAGGGTCCGGAAGAAAGAAAGTGAGTGGTGTGGTTCCTCCTCAAGATACACAAAAAGCGTCCAAGAAATAAGTCGAATAGGATCAGCTAAACCTTAATAATAGCTTTATTTATCATATAAATATGGTGGGAGCTGAGGAAAAAAGCTGTCTAAGCAGCTTGACTGGTCCTCAGCCCCCTCACAGGTACACAGCGGTTGCAAAAGCACACACAAGAAATTATATTAAAAAAAAAACAATAAAGGCAAAGAGCAAACAAAAAACACCTACGAGGGAGTCAGTGTAATCACATAATTACTTTGATAGAAAATGTCTCCTAATATCACACATGCTACAGGATTCTATGCCGAAAAGACCGGATCATTTTGTTCAGAAACGTTGGCAGTGTTTTTTTAATCATCTGTAAACCATAGTCAGTATGAGATACATCTACTACCCAGAAATCTGAATGGCGAGTGCAATATGTTATAGGTTTGTTTCGGAGGATGCTCTAAGCGTATCAAAAAGCTGTTTATATCTCTATATTCCTGTTTATATTTTACGCACAGTCTAAAATCATAGTATTGGAATACATTATTAGAACACCCAACCTGTAATTGATAATAGCATGGTTGTATTTTAAGCGGATGGCTATATTTTTCGCTCCGCGCATGATTGCCCGCGCGGAGATGCGATCCGATTTTGTTTTTCGGAACGCCGTAAGATGCTGCGCTATATCATTGTAACGCGGATGTATTTAGTAGTTTTTGGATGATGCCCAGCAAGGTTCTAATGGAAACCGTATGCCTCTCAAATCGATAATCACAATTTAGCTACGAGAAAAAATAATTAATTACCCAATTATATCGAGTGCTAATATTTTTTCCTTAATGGGCCCTTTGACACAAACCACACCGGCATCGAACCTTTTTTTGTGCGATGCGTAGTTTTTGCAGGAGCAATTTTGCCCGCGTTTTTCGGAAACACCCTGTACACACACACAGATGTACGGAGCTTTGGTGACGTCACGCAGCACGAAGAGATGTTTTATCCCCATCTTACGGTACAGTGTTGTTACCGAAGTCCATTGTGTGGCCGAAACATCGGTATTCTGTTTATTAAATTGATAATTAGAGTTACTAATTGCCGTTTATGTCGCTTCCTGACCAGGCAGAGAGCTGTCGAACATTTACCATCGTACACGCATGCGAAAACATGCGCATTCGTACCCGTACGAAAATGTCAGGATCGGAGCGGTTCCAGTTCGGATCCGCGCGGTTCCAAACTTGTGGACAGTTCGAGATCCGCGCGGATCCGATCTGATACCGCGCGGTTCTGGATGTAACCAGTCGAATCCAGTGAGACGCAACGCACTGTAACCGCACGGTGATGGGTGGATCCGGTCCGTTCCCCTTGGTTCCAGTAGGGTCTGCTCCCAGCCGGCGGGCGGGCACTTGCGTGACTGGAGGAGGGGGGGGTCGGCGGGGAACGGAACTCCCGCTCTCTTACCCGCGATCTGTCGCAGGTCACGTGTTAGGGACAGGCGCATCCGCTGGGTAGGCGCTGCAAGCGGGAGTTCTCCGCGCCCGCGCCTCACTTTGTCTGTCGCAGTCGGCGGCAGTGTTGCCACTCCTACTGATTTTTTCAGAATTCTGCTGATTCAGTGATAATACCACAGAATCTACTGATTTTTTTCCTTTCTTGCTTACACGTGGTCCAAAACTACTACTATTCGCTCCAAAGCATGCCCTCGAGTTATTTCGGCGCACTTCGGCGGGTCAATTCACGTGACGACACAATGCAGGGGATAGTTAAACGCGGGTGGATTGGGGTACAGTCGCTAAATAAGCTACGCTTTAGAGTATTAGCACTCTTTCCACTTTGCCACCGCGGAGCAAAATGGCCGCCACTGCTCTACTCCACTAGTAACTCTCTAGCCAGCACAGTGGTCGCTACTCTAAGCGTAGGTAACGAAATGACCGCCATTACTACGCTTCATTATGATTTCTCTAGCCACCTTACCTTAGTGTGATTGAGGTAGGTGGGGAGTGAGATAGAGTGAAGTTTAAGCGGGCGAAGTTTGAAAGCTTCAAAGGTTTGAGTTTCAGTTGTCTCAGTCAGTTTTCGCTGAGAATAGCTTGATTGAGCTCACGTATTAGACGGATTCGTTGCGCGCGTTTGGTTTCACGCACGGTGGTCCTGTCGTGGTTTGGTTCGGCCGTTCATCAACATCTGGCAAGTTTATGAACGAGAGCATTGAGACTACGGTGACTGACACATTCGGACGACTTGCATCGGTTTCAAGCGTGTTTCCAAGGTGAGTCAAGTAAGCTCGAGACATCGCGCCACGCAACCCGGTGTGGTTTATACTTCGTTTCGCTTAAGTGTGAGCGAAGCAGAAGCTACAAGAGCGAGCACCGGGCCTTCAGCGTCCCTGTCAAGCACATGCGCTGGTGCGGTGCAAGCGCTGTTCAGGGACACATGCTCGCGCTTGTAGCATCGGCTGCGTCTGGACTTAAGCTGAAACAAAGTATAGGGACAGTATTGGGCAGGAGATGGAACTATAGGGGGCGGTTTATCGAGCTTGTTGTCCCCGCAGCCCGGTGTTTACTAACACAGCATAACAAAGAAATTGAACCTCGCCTAGCACGTTCTGGGCACATGCGCTTCGACTCTGACCAGTGCTTTAGTCGCACGAGGAGTAACCTTGGTATCGTCATCTTCGATTTCTCGGAACAAAAACAAACAAGAAAATGCGGTTTGTTGTCGTCACTGCTGAAGTGAAGCGTACCGTTAGAAGCGTGGCTGTTCCATCTCCTCCCCAATCCTTCCTACGAAATAAAAGTGAAACGTCTAGTTGTCAATTAAATGTTAGTTTTCTTTTTGCATGCTGCCTTTCCAAAATCTCACAAGCTTAGTTAGCTTCCAGACCGCCGAACTTATTTTTGTTAAAGCACGTAGCTTTGGACTCATCAAAGCTGTACTTTATCTTCGCATGCAAAATATTCCAACAGCACTAGGATGACAAGTAATGAGGAAAGTGACACGTGACAAAGTGGGATTGGCCCGAATGCAAAAAAGAAAAAATACCAACAGAAGTACAAACGTGCATGGAGCGGGAGAAGACCTTTGAAGGATGGATCCAACCCAGAAAAAAGAGTAACTCCCAAGCCTACGGTAAAGCTTGCGACATGCATTTAATTGATAGAAAGACACTACTGGAACGACATATGAAATCTGGAAAACATAAAAACGACACTGCCACCAAGAAAAAAAAATCCGGCAACAAATTTTGCATTTAAAGAACAAGAAGTGTGAAACTACTTGATTGAGCAGACCACTAAGCGATAAAGACTGAGCGATTTCTGGTAATCCTGTATCGCCCAAAATGTCCGATTTACAGATCTTGATGGTAAAGGAAGAGGTCTTGGGAACTTTGCTTTGCATACATTTTCTACTTTTTAGAGCGCAGCTCTTAGGCGCCCGTTTCCGGCTTGAGCGGCGTCACCGTCGGCGTAACCGCGCGGTGCATTATGGGTAAATTTCTCCGTTAAAATTAGCGGGAAAATTTCCCGGTAAATTTAGCGGAAAAAATTTCCCGCTAAATTTAGCAGAAAAAATTCCCCCCAAAATTTAGCGAAAAAAAAAATTCCTCGCGAAATTTAGCAGAAAAAATTTCCCGCTAAATTTAGCAGAAAACATTTCCCGCTAAATTTAGCGGAAATATTTACCCGCTAAATTTAGCTGAAAAAAATTCCCGTTAAGTTTAGCGGAAAAATTCTCCGCTAAATATAGCGAAAAATTTTCCCGCTTAATTTAGTGAAAAATTTCCTCGCTAAATTTAGCGGAAAAAATTCCCCATTAAATTTAGCGGAAAAAATTCACCGCTAAATTTAGCGGAAAAATTTCCCTGCTAAATTTAGCGGAAAAATTCCGCGCTAAATTGAGCGGAAAAATCTCCCATAAATGGGAGGCGAGCAGGAGAGGATGAGGGGCATAGCCTCCTCTCCGTACCTTCCCGTCTTCCTCCTCAAGAGCTGTGCTCTAATTCGGCGTAATAGGGGATTGTAAACGTCTTTCGTTTTTTTTCACTGCTCCCTTAGGTTTCTTGTGGCATCTTTCACATGTGCTGTGGAAATCAATGTAATAACAGTACAACATAAACAAACTAATAAAAAGAAAGTCCACAGAAATTTTATAAGTGTACTGATTTCTGCTGATTTTTCAAGCAGAACTCTACTACTATTTTCTGGAGAGCTGTGGCAACACTGGTCGGCGGCAGCGCTCCGAGAGTTTCGGTTCTTCACCGCTCTCGTCGAACTGTCGGCCGGCGCCCGCACGGCGGCGACGTTCGCGCTGCGGGCGCACGAATACCGACGCGCCCATCGTTGCCTCGGATGAATACCCACTGACCTCGGCTTTGAATCTTTATATGGTATGAAGCTGCCGACCCATTGCACTTTGGCTCGGCATCTGGATGCGCTTGGTGCTGGTGTGCTTGGTGGCAATACCTGGACAACTCGGATACCGTTTGCCCGCCGGAACTTCCCGATGCGCTCAACAGTGAATACTGTGTTCTGTGCACCGTGTTAGGTGACGACGCCTGCACGACCGTGTGCGCCGCCGGAATTCCCGCTGCGCTCACCACTGGACTCTACAAAAGTATTTCGTGCGATGCCCTCAGCCGTTACAAGCGAGATTTCGTCGCGATTTCAGACCCAGGCGGAACTGCCTGGGCAGTTCCGCCTGGGGTGTGCCCCAAGGAACAGTGCTTGGACTTCGCCTGTTCCCAATATTATTAATGATCTTCCGGACCATCTCGCCTCTAGCATACGTAGTTTCGCAGATGACCACGTAGTCTATCACCAAATCACCTCACGTAATGACCAGGCTCTACTTCAAAAGGACCTATTTCATGTCACCCAGTTGTGTAGTAACTGGCTAATGTCATTAAACAAGCTAATCCGCCTTTTTCGAAAGACAATCCCTTCCTCGTTTCAGTACGAGCCAGATAACGAGATCATTGAAGAGTCGTAACACATGTATCTCGTGTGGTTCTAACTTCAGATGTGTCAGGATCAACCACATTGACGCCATCTCATCGTGCGCAGCAAAAACCCTTTTGGCTACATCCGGCGCTGGCCGAGCGCTGCTCCCCAAAACTCGGGAAAATTGCGTACGAAACTTTCAATCAACGAAAATTAGAATACGGCGCTGCAATTTGGAATCTCCACCGTAATTATTTGATCACTCAACCTGAAGCAGTACAAAATCGAGCAGCCCGCTACATTTCGTCAAATTACGATTATACAGCTAGTGTGTCTACAATAAAAGCAAACATTAATTTATCTACCCTCAAATCACGCCGCAGGGTAGCGCGTCTTTGCCTACTCCACAAACTTTATCATTGTAATCCCGCTATTAGTAGTTTTTTCCTGCATACTTCCGCACGGCGGTCACGTCGCCCCAACTCCCATAATTTTCAACGCATATCCGGATCAACTAGCACATTTAACAAATCGTTTCTACCTCTCACAATCATGGACTGGAACGATCTCCCAGAGTCTCTCGTTTCAATCACGGACCTAGTTATTTTTAGGGATTCGATCATCTTATATTTTGCAATGTAGTTTAAATTCCTCCTGTTGCCTTTTTACTCTCTCGTTACCAAACTATGTGTATAGTTTGGGGTATAAGTCACTTCTTTTTGAATTGCAAAAGTTACTGTACCTGCCTCCGTCATTCGCTCATGTGATATGGACCTCATCCCGACTTATTTCAAAGTAAACTTCGATTGCAGCAACTATACTCTGTTTCACCTTATGGCGTAGCGCAGGAAAGGCTACAAGCGCGAGCTCCTTGCTCTGGGACACTCGGCAGGCAGCTGCCAATGCTATGAGCTCGCGCTTCTAGAATTCGCTGCAGTACAGCATAAGGTGAAACGGGGTATAAGTCACTTCTTGAAAGTCATAAAGTCACAGCAGAATGTGATTTTAAGCCAAGTCATCACCAGTAGAGCACCTCCTTTTGACCTTAGGCTGGTTTTCCGCCGAGATCTTTGGTGGAGGTGGCATGCAGAAAGCTTAATAATAAATAGTAAACGTAATAAGAAATCAAAAGGCGATAGACCGACTCCTGTTGTCATTGCATATATGCACAATGTCACGCACAATCTAAAAAGGTTGCCCAGTGCTCCAATGTTCCGGCAGTTTTTTCAGCACCCAATAAGATGGCGCGACTTTGTCGCCAGATAAATTCCCCACAGCTGTCTTCAAAATCGTGCACTACTGAGCACCGAAATAGTACGTCGAATGCGCTACCGGCGTCGTGTACGAAATCCCCATGACGTGTGGGACAACATACGTGGGCCAGACGGGCAGGCGCGTGAATGATCGCACCGGCGAACAAGCAGCCTCTACAAGAACGACGCCTTCAGGACACCTTACAATCCATTTTAACAGATGCTCATGCACCCCGGCCTTCAATGACACCAAGAGTTTGGCGAGCGAGAATTGCGAGAATTACATGAGGCATTTGAAATTAGGACCAGGGATAAGAAATGTATGCTGACACGTCCTTGTCTTTATCCACAGATTAGCTTGAATTTCTGAAACGCGGGCTGAGTAGATAAGATCAACCAGGTTTTTTTTGTAACTCAATTTCAATAAACTTCAGCTGCAAGTGCGCCTTTTTTTTTGGTTTCCCTTTGTCTGTGTCCCTGTATTTTTCGGCGCAGTTTTCTCGTTTGCCGTTTATGAACGAGACGATCAAAGATGCGCAGCAAGAAAAACATAGGTAACAAACTTTATTCACACATATGGCGATACATTTTATCGAAAAGCTCGTTCTCTCGCGAGTGTGCACCGGTGTCGGACAATAAGACTACTAAACCGGCGTCAGGAACTCGAGGTCGTGCACATACACGCACCAGACAAACTGGGGCAAGGTGAGTTTCGAACTCAGACGGCGCAACTCAAAGGGGCTATGAAACAGAAGATAAACATACTTTTGCAGAAACCGAAATTAATTTCTAGTCCACGCTTTCTGGAGTCTACTCCAAGCCCTGGTCAGAGTGAAAGAAAACAAGAACATAATAATTTCGTGGTCCTTTTTCTTAAGAAGATAAAAAAAGTGGAAGTTTGAAGCATAAATGGGATAAATCAGTCCTTCCACGCCGAATCATTTAAAAATTTCCCCCTCTAAAAATCCGAGGGCCTTTGGTAGAAATCTACCCTGACCGCGTCAGCTCCAAAAGAAGCAACAAAATGCAGACAACAATCAACGGTGACTTAGCAGCTATGACAATCAGCTCTCGCCTACACAAGCGAAGGCACAACGCGTATGCAACTGCAGCGACACAACAGAACCACTGAACCAGTGACTGGTCAGTTTTCTCAAAGCCTCCTCATTGAAGCACCTTCAACTGGAACAAAGGAAACACAAAAGACCTTCTACATCTGGCAATGCCCTTGCACCAACCGGCTAAAGTGGCTGGCGGGTTAAACTCACAACAGTCTCCTCGAGAAATGTGTTCAGCAGGTTGCGTGCCAACAAAGTCAAAGCCACTAAAACCGTTAGCAAAAAGAGTTGCTGGTAGCGGTAGTCTGTCACAAGCGGGACAACAGACAGTGAGCCTCGCCCAAAATCTGGCGGTTTTTCCACATTTTTTTTTAAACGGACTAGAACCTGATACAGCAAAGAACACCATTTGTTTACCCACAACTTTCCGACTGTGGAGCGTTGTCGAACCTTTTACATAACCCCCACACACGTCCAAGCAGAAGGATCCAAGAGACTCGCAAATGCGTTGGTGGGTTACTGAAAGCGGAGACAGGATATGATCCCTTTCGGCGGTCCATCACAAATGAGGTAATGCAACTTCCAAAGTGTTCCTTCAATTACATACATGGTTATAGATGGAGCTTCGTTCAACGTGGTAGTTGAGGTTCTCGTGCAGAAAATGTGCTTACATGTAGAGACATTAGGAAATTTCAATACATTACTAACAATGGTGCTGCTCGGCTTCCTCTATAGCTAGATATACCACCCAATGTTTTCCACTGCTTCTAGACATAGTATTTCTTTGCAAGTGAAGTCGGCTAAACAACAAAATAAAAGCTGGATGATTCGTTAGGAATCGTGTGTGTTAGGGGTTGCGTGTCAAAAGCATAACATTGAACTTCGGAAATCGCTCCAGAGTCTCCTTCAAAACAAAGTAATACAAGAGAGTGAGTGCAGAAAGACACATTAGTAAGCATTCCTGAAGACAGTAAGGCATCCTCAAAGCAAAATGAGCAGGCCTGCCTTTGTAACGTGAGCAATTATTGATGGCTCCAGTAGTCAAAAAGACTAAATTTCCTTAGAGTAAAATTTAATACAGTAATCTTGGAATGAAAGCATTGCATATCACTGTACTGGAGTGCATTCTCGGGCAGTCTCCGTAAAAGCAGAAGCCGTCAACTTTCCAGAAGGGTGAGCTGGTAAACTATAAATTTCCCAGTAAACTAAGTAATGGAAGTGCGACTCAACAACACAATTTCGTGCTGCATTGTACGACACGAAGTACAAGGAGCCGGCTAGTAAAGGGCCAAAAGGAAAGAGTGATAGCCATTAGCTTTTTAATTACCTTTTCTCTAAAATCTTCATTGAGAAAATAATTCTCAGCGTGAGTACATACCGCATAAAATTGCAAGACTTGCTGTGTCACACTTCGCTAACAAACATTTTTGACCAGGCATTTGGAGCGGGAACTGCAACTACTACATGGGGTCTTTAATTGAAAACGCTAAATTTGGCTGAAAACCGGGTTAAATTGGACCCAAGTTTGATTCAAGCGTGCAAATCCTGGGTGAAAACAGTTTTACCTCAGGACACCCTCATGTAGGTCATTCAAAATATACCGCAACTTTGCGAGAGTAATTTCCCGCACAAAAAGACCAGGACTGTTCTACGGGTCTTTTACAACAGAACAGAAAACAAAATACTCCAAAAATCGCTGGGTGAAACAAAACGAGACAGCTGCGGTCTTATCTTTAGAACCGGCATTCTGAGAAATTCAGGACGTCAAAGCCACTTTTGAAGGAAATAACAGGGTTTTTGTAGCAAAAATTGCAAACAGTACTTTTTTTTTTTGTTAAGACACCACTTGGAAGTTTTTACGGTCCAGAATACCTCCTCACAAAATACGAGGACTCAATTCAATCTAGACAGGGACAAAACATGTCGGAGGGAATGATTGAAGAAGGCATGGGACGAACTTTAATGCAAACTTCTCAGCATTGATTTTTTTTTTTTTGTCAACAGCCATTGTAGGTGGTTTTGACAATGCTCTCACGAGCAGATTTTGGTGAACACGGTAGTGTTTTAACAAACTGCGACCTCAAACTTTCCAACTTGTTCTAAACTCAATACAGTCGACTTTTATTAATCTGATTCCGCTCCCCGCTGCGAGCATCGTGGTGGCAGCGACCAAGACTGGCACCAAAAGTGCAAGCCTCTCGTACTGGGCGAGGCAGAAAAGCCCAGGTGCGTCGGAAGTGCCAGGACTCTTGCCCTCACTGGTGGCAAACCATGCCGCCAATAAGGCTCGGATGACTCCTGCGTTCCTTTGGGAGCAGTTACGCAAGCTTGAAGTCAAGCTTGCAGCAAAGGCATCAGATTTCCCTAAACCGACTCTAGTGCTCAACTAAAAGTTGTGCAAGTCTACATACTTGATTCGTTTTGATCATGTTGCTTTCGACACTACGATGAAGACTCGTGCTGATTGATGTTATTTCGTTTCCAGTATACTGGATCGTTTAGACCCTGTTTACTCGATTTATGAACCCTTTATTTTACCTTGAATAATTTTTTCTGCATACTGGGTTTCATTCTTGCTAATTCTTTGTAGACTCTCCTGCTCATGTCTTAGATGACCTGTGGTATCCTATAAAATAGAATGACCACAAAGCCCTCTCGCTTTGCTGACAACTGTAGCACTTGTGTCGGCACCTCGGGCCGAAAGCATTCTTCAATTTATTTTGTGAGCATTCTTCAATTTATATGTTGAATAATTTTAATTGATTAGGCCCGTTACGTACTGGTCAAAATAAAGAAAGTCGACTGTGGGCACAAAGTAACGTTAAGCTTCCAAAAGTAAAGAAAACATTGTCTTTTTGCAGATGCAATTTCCACGCATGGTCCTCAAAATGCCAAGCTGAAATTTTGTCTAGCACCCTGAATGGGGAATCCCGACTTTAAATGGAACCAGAGGGGCTTTACCTGATCAGGGTAGTCCCCTAGGTGCACATAGACACGAAACTTTCTCAAACTGTCTTCTAATTTCGGAGGCGACCAAGACTGGGTCCTTGTCCCAGAGCAGGACGGGGCAGCCTCCGAGCTTCGAAGGCGTGCGGGTTACAAATATTGTTCGGGTTTCACAAGTCACAAATGTGCCGGCTGTGGTGCGGAGGAGGCGACTGTTTTCTTGCGCACCAGCGCCTTTCTGGGCGAGCACACCCCCCACTTGGAAGAAACCTGCTGCAGATCCTAGCAACACAATGTCAAGGTGTACCAATTTCTACCAATTATCAAGAAGATGCATGTATGGCAAAAAACGTTAAAATGAACTTTGCCCATTGCCGTCGCCGCGTCTCTCGCCCACCGAATCGTCGTAACGGCGCAAATTTCAGCAAATCGCGACACGGTACCTTATGCCAGAAGATGCAGCGCCGGTAACCCCCATTCGGATTAAATCACCACACTTCCCGTTCCCGACTACGGCAACTTGAACGTGTCTCGGACTGGCGCGTCTGCCGTGCTACCTCGCCCAAGCGTCAAAAGTGGTCCTAGAGTGGTGACAAGCGATGTCGCGGATGCCAGTACGTCACGCCCAACGCCTAGCTGCCCAAGGTTCCGTTCACAGTCGAACCGGGAGCGACCTGCGGCAGGCAACGTGGCGGCGCTGCTACGACGTCCTCGGGAAGGCGTTCAGAAACCACGCTCGAGGACAACCTTTACACACCAGTCGGAGACATGTCCCTGAAACCGTAGCTTAGGCCCTGCTTTCGACAATGCTGAAGAAGATTGGAAAACGAGCCCGGCACGGTGGCCGACAACAGAGTCACGGGAGGCTGCCCGTCAAATGCGCAAATGCTCCCGCACGGGCAGACAAGCAAAGCGGGGTCGAAGGCTGCGCTGGGGAGGGATGAGTTCGAAGAAGCTCGTGGTCCGGAGTAGGGGGAGGTGTCCCATGGAGGGCCCTTCCGAGGGGGCTGCCCTCTTGTGGTCCTCTCGTCCGTGGAACTGCTCTTCCCTGCGGCCCAGAAACCATCCTAACACTTCGGTCACCTCCAAAGAGGAGCCCCTATGCTCCGTTTCGCTCTAAAGGCTGGTTCACACAGTTGCAACCGCTCATAACCGTGTGCCATAAAATAACATTAAAATGCAAAAAATTTTTCAGACTTTCCACTCTGGTGAAGAAGGAAGACCAGCTGAGCTGTCACGCTTGTCCCGTGTTTCTTCCTTGTCCTCGTCTGTTTTGCGCGCTGTTTCCTACGATGAATTCTTACCAACCCGCCCAACTATCCATTCTTCTAGGATAGCTGGCAAGGTTGCCGCCATCTATGAGTGACGGCGGCAAGAAGACTGGTTGTCTGGTTGCTGCCATCACTCATAGATGGCTGTAGCTGCCCACAGTTTTGTGTCGAGATTTGTTTGGTACCAGACATGAAACTGCAAAAACTAGCCCTTAATAGCTCTGCTGTAAAAGAAAAAAAAAAAAAAAAACTTAAGTGGTTTCTTTTTTTTTTTTATGTTTCCCCTTTTTTTTTTATTTTAAAGAAATTGCACAACGTTTACGACGTGGGGTTCAATTTTGGTGGAGTTCACCAACCGTTCTCGGCCCCGCCGACAGAATGGTGACCGCCCATTACTTCTGGATATGCTTGGCTCCTCGGGTGAACATGTTCGCAAGCCTAATGTCTCTCCGTCCCGACGTCCAGTGCTATTAGTCTGCCATCTGACAGTTGTGTGGGTAGATGCGCAGGAGCATATGCCGTTGTCTGCTATTCTAACACACTCTACTACCACCCAGGGAACACCCGTAAGAACGCAAGCATGAAAGCGGCGCGGCCCGTATCTACCGCCGCTACCGTCCGTCTGCTATTTCGCCCCAGTCTAAAACCGCCTGCGACGATCAC